>JAOVVA010000044.1:6869301-6886166 GCA_028565275.1 Leiocassis micropogon
ATCCAGGCTCTCACACACACACACACACACACACACACACACACACACACACACACACATACTTACCGTATAGAATCCAGTGAAGAAAACAAGGTCTTTTTCATCACTTATCACAACACACTCAGGGATATAGATCATGAGATTTCTTTTCTAATTTGACTGCGGAAGATGAGACGCAGTATCTATTATATGTGCTCACACACACACACACACACACACACACACACACTGATGCTAAACGTTCTGCCACTCGTGTTGCACTGGGCAGAGCTGTAGATGTGAGAACACCCTGGAGGCATGGCCTTGCGTACCTTCACTGCATGCTGCTCGAGAGCGTGTGTGGTCCCTCCGATCGTCTCTCACCGCCTCTCTCTTTGTCACTGCGTGAGTGCGTGCCCAGCAGCCGCTAGCCATCAACCCCCAGACAGCCGGCCTCTCCGCCCCGAGCCATAACAATCAAACTTGGATGAGCAGAAGTCGTGTAAAAACGAGCGGAGATGAAATCCACGGTCATCCCGTTTTATGATATTTTTCCCCTCGCTTTCTTTCCACTGGCATTGCAGTGCTGCAATAATGTTCACTCATAAAGGGGACTAGAAGCTCTGAACCACCTGCTGTAGATGTTATTGCAGTGTCCTATTTTTCTCTCCTCTATCTCTCATCTCTAATCCCATCCTGGTCTTTGAGGGCACATAACTGTTCAGTGGGACACCCTTGCATTGCCCTGCATGAAAGTGTGTGTGTGCGAGAGAGAGAGAGATTGCTCTTTCTTTCATTCGGTTAGTTCACACAGACTAATAAGGATCATCCTCTTTGCCGCCGTTCAGGCCAGCCTGGGTCAGACGCAAACTCGCACACATACACACACACACACACACACACACACACACACAAACGGTTAGTCTTCTTTTCTCTGTAGCTTTTCTTGTCCTAGTGTATGTGTCCCTTCTTCCCCCTCTCCCTCCATCTCTCTCTCTCTCACTGTAGCTCATGAGCACCAAGCTGAGTGGACAGTTTCAGTCGATTAGCCAGAGGCTAACTTCTTCCCACTCCAGTACACACCAGCCATATTACTATAGATTAGCGGAGTCCACCCCGGCCTTCCTTTATTGACTTGTCACTCCCACCGTTGCTCCCTTCCCCTCCGTCTGTCTCTCACCTCTCTGAGCTACTGTACCGGAGCACGTCTCGAGCGATCGATCAGGAAGGGAATTTTCAGACATGTGGGAAGTCGCACCTGCCTGTAGAGCAGGGGGGGGGCAAATAGTTTTGATGGACTGTCATGCTAAAGAGATGGGCGTGGTTGAGCAGGCCTGAGGCTGTAAAAGCTGTGTTCGGACTCAAAGCCCTTATTGACTGATCTCTTCACTCTTTGGCTGGTTGATTCTTAAGAGCCATTATCAGGCTTGCGTTCTGCATGACTGACTCCTGAGACCTGTAGATTAGAGAGAAACACTTTATTGGCCAGTTGGATTGCTACAGCTCAACACTTTAAAGATGCACAGAAGAAGACAGGTTGATAAAAAGACTGAAAGGTCACAATTAAAAAAAAAAAAAAAAAAAAGTTAAGTCTTAAAGGTGTTTTCTGTACCGGGTACGTGATACTGGTTTATTACTGGGTTCAAGGTGCTTTGATATCTGCTCAACAACAGTACCTGCAGGAATAATTGTTCAGGGGTGGGGTTAGAGGCATTGTTTAATAGAGATGAGGCGGAATCCATTCAGCTAGGTATCGTCTTTTGTCTTTTGTGTGGCAATTCATGTGTCGCAACGTGTCATGTCATCGTCTATTACACTTTATCCTGTATACAGGGTAGTGGGAGGCCTAGAGTCTATCCCAGGAGATGGGGTACACCCTGGACAGGGTGCCAATCCATCGCAGGGCACACACACAGACACACACTACAGGCTAACTGAGAACACTAGTCAGCCTAATCAATTTGTCTTTGGACTGTGCTATGAAACCTGAAGGAAACTCACCAAGCACGAGGAGAACATGCAAGCTCCATGCTAACTCATAAATTCTGATCCCAGAGGTGCAAGGCAACAGTGATAACCACTAAGCCACTGTGTCACAAAATATTGCAATACCCTGATTCCAGATTTGGAAGGTTTTTTTTGTTTGCATTTGAGGTGACAAAACGTTACCGTTGCCCTATAAGCCTAAGGTGGCACGCTCTAAACTATTCACAAATTGGCATGGAGAAGAATTTATTTCCAAAATATTTGCTAAGTTTGTTTGGAATTGTAACAAAATTTAGAAAAATTTAATATTGAAAATACAAATACAAATCAAATCAGCACCGAGGTATCGTGATAATATCGTATCGGCCGGTCCCTGAGGATTCCATTCCGTATTGTTTAGCACTGATTCAAAGATTCAAAGATGCGAAGATTCAAAAGGAAATTGATTATTCTTGGATACAGTTGCTCACAGCTGTTATCCAGTAGAAAGGAAAAAGTAATAAATAAGGAAAAAATTGCACATATTGCACACTAAACTTTTTGAATACCTTATTGCACATTAAATATGACCCAAGAGCACTGGTAAATATTGCACAATCTAATATACAGTATGTGTGTAATATTGTATAACATATTGTATTGATATGTAATATTGTAATTATTACAGATATGTAATATTGTCTTATTGTGTTATTGTTACTGAATCTCCACATAATGTACGAGTTACAGAGCAGAGTTGTATAATTTTAGTTGCTCTGTCTATGGATGAAAAAACAAGACAAGACAAGTTGTGACAGTCTAGTTGTGCTGTTTGTTTGCTTGCCCTGCACAAATGAAGCTGCATTTCCCGTAAGGTTTACCAGAGTGATTTATTTTCTTGTGCGACCTCAGACATTTTAGTAAGTCTATGATGGACAGTGATATTTCAATTTTGCGAATTATTTATTTATTTGTTTAAAATATTCAGGTCCTCGAGGGAAGGACAAAATAGTGACATTGCTACTCCTCCTCTTGGAGGCTCACTCGACTCAGGAGCGACTTGTGCTAATTGCCTGTGCTCTATAGCACTATATCTCTTCTGTATCACGCTCAATTTGAAGGGCCTGCTGATAAGAGTCATTAGTGGGGCAGACAGTAGTGTGCACAAGAGAATAAAAAAAAAAAAAAAGGAGAGAGAGAGAGAGAGAGCTATCTTCCCTCCACTGGGATCTGAGTGAATATCCTGATCATAAAGATCCATATCAAGTTGAGCTTATCTCCAGCTCAGTGTTTTAATGACCCAGGTGTGGGAATTCGTACAGCTGTGCAGTATGGGTGCTCCAGCCCCCCAGCCGCTGCCTCCACAAGGAGGGCTTGAACGTCTATTGTGCTTAGCTCAGCTCATGCGTGTGTGTTTGTGTGTAAAGCAAGGAACCAGACCAGATTTATTTGCATCACCCTGCTTCCTTACAACAAGAACACCATTACCCTGCTCATTATAGACAAAAGGGAGAAAAAAACGATTAGCAACGGAACGAGGGATATCTGCGTGCCTATTCAAAACACACAGACGTTAACGCAGACTTCTTCCTGTACAGAGCTCAGAGGCGTCTGGCGGCCTTGTTACAGTGATCAAGTGTCTCCTGAGTTTGACTAGAATATGATACTAGGTATTGTTAATGGCGGTGCTAAAAATACTTTGACAGGGAGTTTGCGTTTGGTGTGGATGTCTGCGTGCCTTGCCAGAACACAGCGCCAAATCTGGTCTTTGTAAGATCTGAGTAAATCAAGTGGGACCGATGAACTGTGTGTCTGTGTGGGTGTATATATGTGTGTATATATGTGTGTATGTGTGTGTGTGTGTGTGTGTGTGTGTGTGAGGGAGAGAGAAAGAGAGAGAGACAGCTCCTAATTGTCAGTTAGGGAGGGCCGGGGTTTGACATGACCCACTTGCAGAGCATGAGCGATGGTCAGTGGATCACGACCCTGCAGACTTCCTGCTTGGCCTCGTACAGAGAGCAGACTGAAATCTTCACAATACTGCTGACAAGGCGAGGGCCCAGATCCTGTCCAAAGCGAGAACACGAACACTAACACTCACTCGCTCTTTAGAGTATCCATCATGCGTGGCAGCTCAAATCCAGAAAGTCATGTGACGTTCTGTTACAAGGGTATTACTGGGGAATAGCGCGTAGAGAAGCTGTAGTTTTAAGAGGCCAGCTCTTTCTTAGTGTCAGTAATGATTCTTACATTTTTTTGGGGGGGGGTTTCCTCGCAATTCTAGGAGCTTGTAATAAAATCTATGCGGAGAGGAAAAACAGCATTAAACCAGTCAGGAAAAGAAAGCATCTTTTAGTGTTTTGGGGCGTGGTGCTGGAGGGACCCCTGACAGGAGGGGCTGTGTTTATTTAAATTGTTAGCTAGCTTCAGCTATTTCTGCCAAACTGCTCGCCGACTACTTTTAAGTGTCTACAGAAAGGGAAGTAGTAAACGCGCGGCCTCTGGATCGGGACAAGGCCTAGTTTTTGAGCTGCTTTCAGTACAGTATGCCCCCGTCGCTCACACAGGCATCTGCGAATCATTATTCTAATGCTTTTTTGTGTGTTAGTGTGTGTGTGTGTGTGTGTGTGTGTCTGAGTTGGACCGCTTTTGGTAGAAATGAGAACTCTGTTGGACGGAGTGCTGCAGGCGAGAGCGGAGGAGCTCTGGCAGACGGGCTGCATTCGTGGTAAGGACTTGCAGCTCGAGCTTGGCCCGCAGCCGTCGTCCTGCTTTAATATCACTTCAGGGTTCCTTTTCCTGATTCGTTAAATAGATCCCAGAAGCCCCGGTGCTGTGCATCAGAATGCACTCTGCTTCGAGTTTCACTCATTGTTTTTTTTTTTCCTTTTTTTTTTCTTTTGCCTTTGCCGTTGTTCTTTTTCTTTCCTTTCTGTGAAAAGCGTTACATGCACATGCACGGTGGTGAAAAAAACAAAACAAAAAAAACATGTTATAGCTCTGAGTGTTGGATAGAGTCCAATGTCAGGGGTTAAATTTCCTCAGAGGCTCACCCCCATCTCTCGCTCTCTCTTTCTCTCCCTCCGTCTCTATTCTTCAGTAGCGCAACACTAGTTTTTCTACCTTTGCCCCCTTTTCTTTTTTCCTTTCAGACAAAAGGGCGCTAGTTTGCAGTGCACAGAAACCTTCTCTCTCTCTCACACACACACACACACACACTCACACACACAGTTTGGCGATTACAGTCTGCCTGAGTCAATCACAAAACACGATTCCTTATCCTTATGCGAAACCCCCCTGCGAGTGTGTTTACTTCCGTCTCCTCCACCCCGTCTATTATGTTACAGAGTTGGCAATGCTGTGCATTTGTGTGTCTTAAATTGCTGTCTGTGTTTCTTCACTTTCCTTTTTGTCTGCTCTTTCAGTGTGGTTTGACTGGTTAGTGCCAGTCTCACCATCTCTCTCTCTCTCTATCTCTCTCTCTCTCTCTCTAACACACATATGCTCTCCCCTTCTCCCTCTGAATAATTCTGATTTCAAAAGCCACACTGAATAGGCCTGATTGCCTATCAACGTGGTGTCAAAGTAATTTAGCGGCGCTTGTGAAGGTCCACGAGATTTCAACCTGCTTATGAGCCGTTCTCTTTCCTTCCCATCTAAACGATCAAAAAATCAATCATTCCTTCCTTACCTTTTTTTTTTTTGCTTTTCACCTCTTGTGTTTCTCTCTCTCTCTCTCTCTCTTTCTCTGTCTCTGTTGGAGGGCATCTGTAGAGCTCCAGCACCACAGGAGAGAAAACAGATGGAGAGCTTTTTACTTTCTTTTCTGTCTCTCTCTCTCTCTCGCTCTCATTTGTGCATTTTCTTTTTCTTCTTTTTCCTCTCTTCTGAAAGAAAAAGGGGCCCGAAGAATGCCATTTGGAGGGGGATTTGGGGGTGCAGGGTGGTGGTATGGTAGGGGCGGAGGGTTATGTGTGTGTGTGTGTGTGTGTGTGTGTGTGTTGGGGGAGTTGTTCTTGGTTGGACACAAAGACACTGCAATGCTGTCCCCTGTCCCCAGTCCCCGGCTTTCTAGTACTCACGCTCGTTTGATGGATGTGTGTGGTTCTGATTGTGTGACTGTGTATTGATGGTCTTTCGGCCTGCAGTAGCCTTGTTTGTTTCGGAGTTAGATTAATGCTGGGGCTTTATTTTTCCTCCCTTCGTGCTTGTTCGCATCGTGTAATGATGGCACATGTTTTTAGTTTCCCATTTTTCTCAACGTGTGCTTGCTTTCAGGTTTTAACATTAAAGTGTCTCAGGCATGTGTGTGTGTGTGTGTGAGAGAGAGAGATTTTGGACTCACTATAGCATGCTTTCTACTTTACCTTGCAAGCCTGTATGTGTGTGAGAGAGAGGGGGGGAGAGAATCCGCTAGAAGCCCATCTTGCTGACGTCGTAGTATATTCGTCTCCTGTAATCCCACATCATGGGATGCTCACATGTTTGTGTTTAAAGCTCCAACACATACCACATACCACCCACCCAAAAACACACACACATTCTAATGACGGTGTTAAGGCTTTCCACTAAACCACACACTCGGGAATGCATACACACACCTCGAAACGAGAGCAGCTCAATACAGTTTCATGTGTCAAACACATCAATCACAATCACTGCACATCTGAGGTTCCGTCTGTGCAATGAACACGTTCTTCTGTTTCTGCTCTCTCTCTCTCTCTCTTTCTCTTTCTCCCCACATGGCCATCTGTAAACAGATCTAATATACTCAGATAGTCCACTTCATACCGCTCTGCCGTGGAGAGGTCTTGCCAGCTCTCTGTCTATGTTAAGATATTGAGTTTCATTTATGTTTGGAATAGAAACAGCCTACAGAAGGGACCGCTCGTTTTCTCTTTCTTTCTTACTTTCACTCTCTCTCTCTCACACACACACACACACACACACTCTCTCTCTCTCAGGGCTGTGTGTTGTCTAGCGACAGGAGAGCTGTTGCCTTCCTTTTGGAGGGAAATATCAGATTATGAAGAAAAACACTGCTACCTGTTCCAGAGCGGGACTGCGGCTCGCCGCTCTCGTTTTTTTTTTTCACGCCGCACCTTTCGCACAGATTAAAATCTGGAAAATTTGACCGTCTCTCTTCCTCTCATTGTGTGTGTGTGTTTTACGGCTTTAGCCAGATTCATCCTCTTTATACGATCATATTAAGGGGGTCATTTGCAAACCAAAAACCATAAACAAAACAGGGAAACCTGTTCCTGAATGGGAGTGTGTGCGAAAGGCGAGAGGGAAAACAACAGAAAGCGGCCTGTACCACTTGACCCTGTCTTATGGGGGTGTGAGCGATGGGTGGATTATCCCTTGGCACCGCTCACGTGTACCCCCTTCAACGGCGGCCCAGTGTGGCGCACTCTGCTGTCAATCACTCCACAAAGCTGCCTGTTCAGGGATTAGGAGCCTCTGTTCCTCTGTGTAGAAAACTGCGCCCGTCGTCACACCCCCCCCCCCCCCCCCCCCCCCCCCTCTGTTTTTTCCTTCAGCTCTGCCTCCTCTATAAAGCTCTGAAGTTCTCCAGCTTTTCCTATTCCACAGGTTTTTTTCCTGCCTTTCATCCCGTCTCTGTCACTGAAACCTTGCTGTTTCACCTCGTCCCTCTGTTCTCTCAGACCCCGCTGGTTCCACAGGATTTTCTGTCCTCATTTTTATTCATTCGCAATGTTCCTCTCCCTCTCTTTTCGACTGTCACTCTTTCTTTTTCCGCCGTTTAATCTGTTTTCCCTTCTTCTTCTAGCCTGTAATCTCTTTGCTTTTTCAGACAAGCGCAAAATCCTCTCTTCCTTCCCTCACTTTTTTTTTGCGCCCCCTGGATCATGTGTCTTCTCGTGTAGCTTCAGCAAGACCACTGTCCTTGTCCTTGTCCTTGTCCTTGAGATGTCAAGCATGACATTTTAAACGTGCGAAAAACACACACACTGCAGAATATTTATACACACACACACACACACATATGCTGGCATCTTTAAAACAATAGAAAATGAAATCTATTTTTAATATTAGGCCACCCTTTGACCTGCAACTTATCATGCTCTGTCTTATTTCCCTTCTTTTTCTCATTATTCCTCCTGCATCCATCTCTCTCTCCCTCTCTCTCTCTCTCTCTTTCCCTCGCTCTCGCTCTCTTCTCACTCTGGGCTATTTTAAATTAAAGCCTTTTGTTAATCATTATCGCAGTACTGACCTTTGCGTTACTGATACCACAGCAGCCTACAATATGCAAATGAATGCTTTTAACGCCGCGGTTTGTAATGTTAAATTGTGTTCATACACCTGCAATAATCATGCCATTTAAACAATTTCTTTCCAAACTGTTACTGCATTGGCATGAAACGAATTTCGTTTCAGGCTAAAATAAAGCAGAAAAGCTAGCCTTTTTTTTGCTTTTTTTTTTATTTTATAAATTTAGTTTTTTATTCTGTTTGCAAAAGCATTTCTCGTTTTAAAACCGGGGTCAGGGTTGATCAGGGTTTTTTCCTTTTATCTTTTTTAAAGCAAATGTAATTCACCTTTCCGGCAGTAGAGGGATTTGAAAATGTCATGCTCGTTATTTAATAAACCACATCATTTCTCTTGATTTCTAGTCGTGTCTTCTGACTGATTTTAGTGTGTTTGTGAGGACGGCCTTTACTCATCATAACCGCCTCCCTAGTTTGGTTTAATACACCATATAGTACACATCATATCTCCGTTACAGGACTCAGCAGTATAATCACAATGTGCTATTTTTGTCTTTGTCCTGTGTGTGTGTGTGAGAAAGAACGGATGGGTGGGTGCTTGTGGGAGTGGGGGGGATGACAAATGGGTTATCTCTGATGTCTATCCCCCTCTCCTTTTATTTCTTTTTTTTTTCTTCAAAATCTATTATCATGTACACTTCACATTGGATTTGTTTCTTCGCTACTCCCCCCACGCATGAGATTGATGTCCTGATTAAATCTACATTCAGAACTGTGAAAAAGAGGGGGTGGGGGTTCATTATCATGACAAGTTATGATAACACCTTTCTCTCATTCTGTTCTCTCTCTTTGACTCTTTGCATTTACACACACACACACACACACACAATAGACGCCTTTTTAAAACACACCAATTGATGTAATTGTTTCACATGTCCGTGTATGTATATGTGTAATATATATGAATCTCACGTTAAATTTAGCTAAATATTAGTCTTGAACATGACCGTGTATGTATAAATAAAAAAAAGCGAAAAATACTGAGGCCCATAATTTCTAACTTTCATTTTTATTCCTGTCTAAGAAATTGTAACAGCTTTCACTTTCTGTTATTATTTGTGATATATCGGCATAATCTATTGCTAATGTTACGTCAGAGCATCATAAACTAAATCATATACACCAAATGAAATCTGAATGCACTCTATTAATGGACTTTTTGAATATTTAAATCTAAAACAATCATGTTTAGATACATCTCTCCTTCCTCTTCTGTCTCTCCCACGCACACACACACACACACTCAGTCTACACATTCAAACCCATAGTCAGATGCGAGAAATTTGATTAGCCTGAGCTGTTGTACTTTTCTCAGTCACACAAGGCTCCGCTGGGAATTTTTAACCCTTCAGACTGGAACAGAGACGGGGGGGAGAGATGGATGGAGATTCCTGAGTTATTAATTACATTTCATGCAGAGAAGCGAGAGAGCCGACTTCCATAAGGTTTGGCAAACTGCTGTTCTATAGTTCTGGTCTGCATAAAAGAGAAAGAAAGAAAAAAAGAAGAAGAGAGTCAGAAAGAAAATGGCAAAGAAAGAAAGGAAAAGTAAGATGGAGAGATAATCCCGAATGCCAATAGTGTGTCATGCTGTTGTTTTATATTGTCACATCATGGAGAGCCAGCGCTGTTTCTTTGTGTTACAGCACATCTCTCTCTCCACCATAAGAGTATCGCACATTATTTTAACATTTGGATTTTTTTATCACAGAGCTGCTAAGATGTGTTTATGACATTTAAGGCACTGGAATAATCATTGAGGCGTTTTAACCTCGTGCTTAAACTCACCGTGTGTGCATGAGTGCGTGTGTGTGTGTGTAGTTGGACTGAGCTCCTATCACTGGCAATGTGTTGCTATGTCTAGAGAGTCCCACCGTGATGGGATTATGTAGAATTACACACACACACGCTCACACACACACGTGCAGAAGCAGGCTACCACACACAGTCCCCCTAATATAGCTGGAATAATTCAATTAAATAGCTGATTGTCCTACTTGTGAATGTTTTTTTTTCTTCTTTTTGTTACTTCTTATGCTTTGGTTTTGAATTTTAAAAGGACTCGCTCGATTTGGTTTGGCATTTCAGCACTTATCAACTTTGATTGGAATTTGTGTTAAATTTAGTTACCACCTAATTTCGTTTGCTCACGTGGCGCTACGTTTACATGTGTGTGAAATTAGGCTTTCGTTGTTGTGATTGAAACGTGTGTGACCCTCTGGTCCTTGAAACACTCCCAGACCTCAGGCCTGTCTTTCCTAGACACACACAAGCGCCCACACACACAAGCACAGGCTCACAGATGGAAACCTTTTCACAAAGCTACCAATTACAGCCGCTTCATTCTCCACCTTCATATCTTTCTCGTGTTCTTTCTCTCTCTCCCTCTCTCTCACTCCCTCTCTCCCACTCTATTTAACAAGCAATCTTGTTAATGTCAGAGCCTCTCGAGCTCCCTCTCTCACACTTTCGTACCCCATTCTCTTTCCTCCCGTATCTACTTGTCTCCCTCTCTCCCCCTGTGAGAAGATTGGGCCCTGTAGAGCAATGGGAGGGGGTGAAATGTGGAAGCGCTTGCTCTGAGAAACAACAAAAGGGGATGAGAGAGAAAGAGAAGAGAGAGAGACTGAGAGAAAGACAGAAGGGGGAATGCGTTAATGGAAGGACGGGTGACGGAGATTACAGCTCTTGTTGCGAGGGGGGCATAATTGTGCAGTGCATCTGTCAGAGCGAGCGTGCCGTGGGGGCGGTATTTCACAACGCACTCGTTCCTCCGTGGCAGCGGCACTTAAAGATACAGCCATACAGAGGCTATAAATATGTCTGTTCTCATGCCAGGCGTGTCAAGTGAATAATTTCCCTTCTCCAATTCAGACGTTTGCGTAAAATATTCCGCCATTTGAAGCGCACCTCGCCTGGTCTCCCTGATCTACGATCAGTTTCCTTTGCCTAATCCCAATCGTGACATTTATTAGAGAAACTGCAAAATGAGTCAGATGTTAAAGAATAATTTCCACCAGGACGGTGCGTAAGGTCGAAGAATCATTGCTGCCGTCAAGGAATAGAGATATTATACAAATCATGGTTCCCCAGATGTGTATTGTGTATCTGTACAATGTTTGCATTGCTTAATGGCTGCCCGTATTTTTTAACCGCTGCAAATAAAGCAGTGTTTTTAAAACCTTCAGCAGTGTGTGTGGTGAAGGAACACAGGGAACACAAACTTTTGTGCTACTTTTGTGTGTGTGCAGTGAGGCGTTTTGATGGTGTGGCCCGGGTGCAGGGTGAGGGTGGGGGGGAGAGGGCGGACATACTGCGTTCTGTCTGAACTGATGTGTTAATTAACAGCCCCAAAGCGGAGATAATGAATAAGAAGTCTTGATTAATTGCAAGGGAGATGCACTACTTTAAACACAGATGACGATGTGAAAGCGAAAGGTCACTCGCTTCCAAGCCTGCTTGCTTCCCGGGGCTTTGTGTTTTCCTCGTGTGTGTGTTTGTGTGTGGTTGTGTGTTTGGACAGTGCTTCTGAGAAAGTATAATTGTTGGCCATGTTCCAGGTTCCTACTTGGGTCCTAGTATTCACGTATATTTATGTCGCTACACACTGTGTGTGTGTTTATGTGTGTGTGTGTGTGTATATGTCTGATTCAGCTCCAGAAGGACATGTGATGTTTTTGTTGAACGAGGGCCCTCACACAGCCCTCCAGACTGATATTCAAAGGATTCTGCCAGGTTTGCCACCTCTCCCTCTCTGGCAGCTATGTCCGTATGCCTGTTGCCTGAGACACACACACACACACACACACACACACTCTCACGCACACAAATACATGCAGGGCTGCAGGATCCAATGAGCCGAGTGTAATGTGAAACCCACAGGCACCTGTGGCTCAGCGCTACAGATTTCCTAGAGCTGATAGCGGGGCTACTGGAGCCGAACTGGAAAGCGGCGGCCATGTTTAGAGAGCGCACCGAGCGCATTTAGCCACTTTCTTATAACTCAGTTCCCAAGGGAATGATATTCAGAAGTGGCTTTGGCAGCACAAAAAGGCTGAATTGATTGCAAACTACGTTCAAGGTTGAAGTTAAATGTGTGTTTTTTTTTTTGTAATAATAAAGATTAACTCGTCTTGCATGGTGGCTATGATTATTGATCGGTGTTTGTGTCTGTTTGGCTTACACGGTAATAAATTCATTACTGTCTTTTTTAATGTGTTAAATATCCGATATCATATCAAAACAGACTTATTCATAATATACGTATAATGTCTTAAAATTCCCGTTGAATGTCTTTTGTTATTTTACACAAATCAGGAGGGAGTAGGTAATAGTGGGAGTAAATGATACAATCACAGCACTCTTCATAACCATTTCACCAAATCGTTTATGTGATTTTATGTTTGAACCTAGTTTACCTCATGAAAGAAACTCAATGGCTTGAACCTGTCAAATATAATAAGCAAAATTTTAAACGATTATCATAGTAACTGAAATCTTTTTGCCTCAAAAGCTGCACGTTATGCTAGCTAGCTAACATAGCTAATGTTAGTGGCATAGATTTATTCAGTATATTTTGACTATTTTTGCTAATAATAATCATGACAATAAGTAAAATACTGAAATCTCACTCATATCTCATATCTACTTGACAAAAGTCAGTAAACTAGCCTAATTACTATCAGGTAACTATAGGTGTCTACCGGGTAACTAGTCGGCTAATCGCTACCGGGTAACTAGCCGACTAACTAGCCGGCTAACTTTAGAGATCCCAGGATTCTATTTAGATTCTAGGATAAAGTTAGAATTATTTAACATGTATTTCATGATGTAACAATGTAACAATGCAAATCTCCCCACTTTGCTCCGTTTGGATCAGTCCGGTATTGTCAGGTATCGAGCTGCTCCGATGGCGGATAAATGCCTATTGTCAGCTGAAAAAAGACAAGGTTCTGAAAAAAATGCATGTATTTCTAACCTCCTCCTTTCTTTTTGCCCTTTTTTTCTTCCTCCTTTTTAAAGAGGATGACAAAAGACATTTTCCATGCTCTCTCTCCCTTTCTCTCCCTCTCTCTCTCTCTTGCGCACCTCTGCCCCCTCACCTTTTTTTTGCTTATCATTCTTCATCACGTTTCTCTTCACCGCTCTCACGTCCGACCTCTCACTCCATCTCGTGTCCTTTCATGCTTTCTCCCTCTCTGTGTATTCACCTGCCAGTCTCCTCTGTTGGGGGTCACACTAATTATTCTTCTTTCTCCCCCTTCTTTCCCTCGTTCTCTCTCTGCTACAGACACCTGGCTTAACTCTGCAGGGCATCTCTCTGTTCATCCCTCTCTCCAACTTTCTTTCTCTCGCTCTTTTTTTCCCCGTCGCATTTACCCCTCATGTTAGCCCCTTTATAGGCTTCTTTTTAAGCTGGGGAGCATTTATTGTTTCTCTCACGTTTCTTTCTTGAAGAGCATTCTTTTTCTTTCTCTTTCTTCCTTCTCACCTCATGCTAGCTGCTTTCCATCTAAC
This sequence comes from Leiocassis micropogon, assembly GCA_028565275.1. NCBI lineage: Eukaryota > Metazoa > Chordata > Actinopteri > Siluriformes > Bagridae > Leiocassis > Leiocassis micropogon. The sequence goes on from JAOVVA010000044.1 coordinate 6,883,059, forward strand.
CCAAGTATCCATTTTGGCATGCTGCATGTTGTTGTCTCTTTTTCACATCTGTCACTTATTTTTGCCTTGTATTTATTCTTTATTCTTTCTTCAGTCATCTGTCTTTTCTGTCTCCTCAATTTCTTTCTCTTTTAGCTCATGCCAACTCAGTAGGTTAACATGGTAAGTGAGTTAGTGTGAACGTTTTATCCTGTGAATATGAAGTGAATATTAATCAGAAAACAGTCAGGGGAAAAAAAAAAACATCTTTTTCATGCTTAGCATCGATGCTAGTGCTGTCTCCTGACTGACACGAGGGGGAGAAATTAGATATTTTTATTTTTTCAGATCTGATTATCATTTAATTTGGGATTTGAGGAATCAGTTTAGCACTAACATTAGTTTAGTGTATTTTGAATAGATTTAATGTATGATATTAATGTATGTGTATGCATTTGTGTGTGTGTGTGTGTGCGCGCGCGTGTGTGTGTGTGTGTGTGTGTGTGTGTGTGTGTGAGTACAGTACGTGGTCATTCTGATCAAAATCCCCTGAGACACTTGAGGCATTGCACACTGCCACCTTCTGAAAAATTTGCCACATCTCATGTCTACCCCTGCTGTGCTCCTTGTCTTCTCTTTCCTAATTTATTCCCTCATTTTATTTACCCCCAATCTCTCAGTAATGCTAATGAGAGGAGCGAGTAGCTCACATCGCGCCTGTGGTCGGTCACTCCACTCCACTCCACTCCACTCCAAGCCCCTCGAGTGATCTCTCACCAGAGACCTGTCTGTCAAATTCGCCACTGTCAATCACTCAGCAGACAGGAAGTGTTCCTGAGAGGGCCAATTCAAAGGCGCTGATTCTATTGGCTTCAGACCTTGGAGTAAGTTTGGAATCTACAGAGAGCTTAATGGCTTTAAACTCTTATAAATTTCTACCTGGTGTGAACTGTAAATTTTTTGAGAAACTACAGAGAGTGTATTTCAAGGGAGTTAAATAAGGCATGCACACTATATTAATACATACGGACTCTGGCAGCCAGGAGAGCAGAAATTGGCATGACGCCGTTCAATATCCTGACGGGGGTGAGAAGCAGAGGTGTTGCTGTTTCAGACCGCAGTCTCTCTCTCTTTTTCTTTTCTCTCTGTGTGAGTGTCTGTCTTTCCCTCTACTTGTCTAGCCTGCTTTCACAAACACCTCTCTCTCTCTCTCTCTCTCTCTCACTCTCTCTGTCTGTGGCTAGTTGTTGATTTTACCACAGGGCAATGTGACCCCATAGGCCTACTGGGACTGCAACCTGACCACAATAACCCCACCATAGAGCGCGAGAGAGAGAGAGAGAGAGAGAGAGCGACTGGCTGAACAAGTGGGTTTCGAGAACAAAGAGAGAAACGGAGAGAGCTAAAATCACTTTCAGATGCACATGCAGGCTGAGCTTGGCTGATTTGTGAAGCCGTTTGGTGGAGCTGTGGACGCAGGGCCTCGGGGTGTGGAATAACTGCCTGTCGTCACCCCAGGAGTCTTTCAGCTCCAAAATGTACACACGCACACGCTACAGTACTCCAGTGGTTTTCCTCTGGGGCCTACTCTGATTCCTGATCTCTGCACAGAGATAGTACAGGACAACAGCCTGACCTCTTATCGTTTAATGGTTTATTAACGCTGCTTTATATCATGAAGGCAATGATTGCATGGCTTTACTCCAGACATGATGATATTCTTAGTCTTGCTACTCATTTACCTGTTAGAGATTCTTAAGCTATCAGAGATCCTTAAGCTGTTCCTTTAGCTGCGACAGAACGATGTCGGTGTGATAAATACCAGACATCCACTTGTGACATCAGTACAAATGTGTTTTATAAAAAAATAATCTGATCAAGCTATTCAAGTTTCAGGAGCAAAGACAAATTTGGACCATCGTCATTTATTTATTCATCAGAACCTTCGTTTTAATTCAGACGTCAGATTTCAAGCTGTTATATATATATTAGAAAATGCAGGTGTTTCTTTATTTCTATTATTTAAAAAAAAACTTTGTATTGTAGGCATGTTTTTTTTTTTAAATACATAAAAAAATAATTATTAGATACGTCAGAAATGGATATTTTCTTGGAACAAATCTAATTCAAGTGAGAAATTATTTAGACTGAATTTTTATTTTATGAGTGGCAGTAATTGTGATTAAACTGTAATAGAAGATAAGGAGCTCAGTGTGATGAAAAGCTCCTGACTGGCAGTGGATATTTAAATGGACATAATTTATTTATTTTTTTAATTAGTGACTTAAACCAATTCAGTTCAACTTACGAGTCACAGAGGCTTATAACATTTTTTATAACTAAATTGTAACCCAAACACTCAGATAGTGGGTGATTGAAGTTGATTATGATTGACAAATAGACCAATATTATCGTCCCTGATGCCACTTTAAGAAGCAACGCCGCCCCTGGGAACACAGTCTAGGTAGCTAAATGTGTAAGAATCTGGTTTTAATAGAACGCAATAAAACTGCATCCGGCCTTTAGGTGTGTAACCCTGTTCAGTGTTTATGTAAGTCATTAGAAGATGTCTAGTAGAGTACAGTTAAGACAGGACTTTGTGCTCAGCACCATAATTGATGGACCTTAATGTTTCCATCGTGTGACTGATGAAGTGCCTTTGAGATTATATCATTCACTATAAGTTACTATTTCTGTTCAGTGCATCCCAGACCGACAGCTAGAGGTTTTAGTGATTTGTTTTTTTTCTTTCTATTTCCAATGGGCCCCAATGGCATCTGGAGCACCTCTATAGGGGTGTTTATGAGTCTGGTGGATGTTCTCAGCTCCCTCCGAGCAGAAGGTCCTGAGTTAGATTGTGAGGTGAACTTTATGGACATCAGGGTGATGCTTGGGTTTTGGAGTTGATCCCTGAGGAATGCCTCAGTATGCAGCCTCGAGCCCACCCCGGCCCTTGCTAACCTTTTCTAATTAGACTGTTAAGTTTGAAAGCATGAGTTTAACCTGGTGGCAGATCTTCAGAGGTACTTGCAAGCTAACACTTACACCAAAAACACACACACACACACACACACACACTGAAGCACACAATATAATGCACACACCCCGACTGACACCAGGGCTAACGGT
>JAOVVA010000044.1:6903635-6918814 GCA_028565275.1 Leiocassis micropogon
ACCCCCCACCCCCATCTCTGTCACCTTCTCAATCCTCTGTTTTAATACATGCAATTACGCAGTTTAATTAAGGTAATTAATTCTGTAGGGGAGCGAGAGAGAGAGACCCACACACACACACACACACACACACACACACACACACAACCTGCTTCTATTCAGAGTTATGGATCCGCCTTAATCCTCATGCCCCACACTCCAAACTCACAACAAACTCAGATAATGGGACTGTGTGTGTATGTGTGTGTGTGCGTGCGAGCGTGTGCACGTGCATGTGTGTGTGTCTATTCGCTAACAAGCTAATAGCCTGCTCTCAAACTTGAAGTGTCTGAAACAGGCAGAGGTGTGATAAGGAACACATTTACAGGAAACTGCATTTTCAAACCAGACCTCACACTCCACCTGAGTGACTGGAGCACTGCTGCTGGAGATTGTGCTGCTAGGTTTGAGATAGCATGTGTAAGTTTAGGTATTTGACAGAAAGAGAGAATGAGAGAGAGAGAGAGAACCAAAAATAATCCCTGGACCCAATATCCTCTAAAAAATATTTGCATGTCCTTCCTGCCTATAATGCACTTTACCTGTGTAAGATAGTTTAGCACATGGTTTAGATATACTGTACTGTATCGAACCTGAGCTCTGGAAGAAAAAAATAAAATCAATCCACATTTAATCAGATAAGAGCAATGTGTTTTATGTTTGTATTTCATTAATAAAATCCTATCCTAATCTTAAAAGTATTGTACAAAAATGCAAAATTTGTTTTTTATCATGGTTAAACATTAATAGATGGACTTGAGAAGCATATGCTTTTTTATTCAAAAGTCAAAAGTTTGGACACAAGTTTGGATTAATTTTTTTTACATTCTAGAACAACACTCCAAACTATGAAATAACCCGTATGGCATTAGGTAGTTTTTTTTTTTTTTTTGGATTTTTTCCCGATTTTCTCCCTGATTTAGTCGTGTCCAATTCCTCCCCGTCACTAGGGGGCTCCCACATTAAGGCTACTACTACCACTCAGTCGGGAGGGCGAAGACTATCACATGTTTCCACCGAACTGCGTGACGCCAGCCGACCGCATCTTTTTGAACTGCTTGCTCACGCACTGTTAGGGGCGGAGTAACACACTTGGAGGAACGCGCTAGCCGCTCCTTCCGCGTGCGCAAGCTCACAGACGCCCCTGATTGGCTGTAAAGCCGTGATTAATGTGTGAGCACAAAGTACCTCTCATCCCCCTGAGAGAGCTCACATCTCGATAGCAACTGTTCAAAGAAAATTATAGCATATTCTGGATGCCTTCAGCATTGTTTTATAATATTGAAAGAACTAAAATTCAGGAAAGACCATGGGATTAGAAGGTGCGTCAACTTTGGGCTGGTAGTGTAGTTACCATTTATTAATTAATAACATTATATCCCCCCCCCCCCAAAAAAAATAGCAGTTTACAATTTGATATGAGAAATGTAGGTCGACTGTTCGTTTGTGTGGAGGGGGAGGATGATCGACACTGAAGCCACGCCTTCTTTACAAGGAATGACTGGCACATAGCCCACGCCTCCTTCACTTGGGCTGACAGGTATAGAGGCCATTGCTCCTTCTTAGGCAATGAATCGCACATAGGCCACTCCTCCTTTATAGGCAATGACTTGGAGATTGGCCACGCCTCTGACTGACAGGCAAAGAGGCCACGCCTACTCATCGGAACTGATGGCCACAGAAGATGAGGAGGAAGAGGACTGTAGAGTGCAAAAGAAATCTAAATAATAATAAATAGGAATAAATAGAAATAAAAACAAGTTAACAGCCTCTACATCATTTCAATGACCCCATAACTATTTGTTGTTGGTGCACTGATTTAAATCATACAGCATTTGCAGCTTTTTTACCTCCCACACAGTGCGGCGATTGATAGTAACAAATTAGAGGTCTCAAATTTTGTGTCGATTTAAAAATTGCGTATTGCACTGATACGCCAAATACAGAAATCCCAAACATTCCATCTAATCGTCTCTCTCCCTCCTTCACACTCTTACTCACAGAAGCTCATTCCCTCTCTTATCCACTCCCTCACACACACCCGCCAAATGAGCATCCTTCCAAATGTGCAGGCTTCCAAACCCAGCTTCAATCTGCAAATCCACTGAGGAAAGACAGACAACAGAAAGTATGTCACATTCAGCAAATCACACCACACACACATAACAGTCAGCCCATAATCCCACCAAGCAACATGTACACACACACACACACACATATACACACACACACACAAAGACACGGCCACACACACACACACACACGTCCACCTGCATCATACAGACACACGCGCAATGTCATTTCTCTTTCATCACTTGTTCTCCTTGCGCAATCCATCAGCTCTTTGTCCTCGTGCCTTTTTCCCCTTTCCTCTGCCTCATTCTTTCTCTCTCTCTCTCTCTTGTCCCATCTCTTTCCATCCCTCCCTGGAGCACCGGGCAGGGACAGATGTCAGGATGTATTATTTCGACTGGCTGCTTCTCCAAGTTGCGCTCGCTTTCCATTTCACTTCAATGCGATGAGCTTCATTCTCATAGCCATATTTAGTCGCAGCTTTGCCAAAATGTCATCAAAAACAACGAGAAATGAGCTATTGAGAAATTCACGAGGCGTCGGCTTTGATTGCACTCGGATTTTGGTTCGGATTGAAGACGAACGGTTCAAATTAAAGCAAGGGAAATGAGAAGACAAAAGGGGGAAAATGCAAATAAGGGTAAGAGTAGAAGCCTTGGTGAAGCCGTGGAGGGCTGGGAGGCCGTGTCAGCACATGCTTTTACAGACTTGCATAATTTCAGCTGGATGTTTGTCCCGTCGGGTAACATAATGGTTTATGGAGCAATTTCAACTCATTGTAGTGGAGAGGCATGGATCTTATAGTTAAAAAAATTCAGTCATATTCTCTGGAAATGACTTTGTTGTTTAATTGCAACCCACTTGTGTTGTGTCTTTCTGGAATAAATGAGAACAAAGAGAATTGAGATTCATAAAAATTTATAAACTAGGCTGCGGACAGCATTTTTACTTTTTCTTTTTTTTTTTCATATGCAGTAAGCATCTAATAACCTGAGACATCCAACATGACATTTTCAACAAAACTCCTTCATACATACGGTCTATGAAAGTATGTGTTTATATGTAAAACTGAAAACACCCAGCGAATGGAAGTTCAGTGGGCTGAAAAGCTTTGTTGAAGAGAGAGGGGTCAGAGAAGAATGTTCAGACTAGCCAAGTGCAGAAATCTGAGGCTACAGTGGGTACCAGTTGTTTTCCGCATCATTGTGTGTAAACTCTAGAGATTGTGTAGGAAAAACCCGGCAGATCAGCACTTTCTGAAAAACATAAACTATTGTGTCTTGCACCAAAAACCATGAGTCAGACTCACTGGGATCACATGATGCCCCTTTTTAAACTTTGATGTTGATAAGGTCTTGTACATGATTGCATGTACTACACGGTACTGTACTGTGCATTTCAAGGGATTAATTATGAAAAATGCCAATCGATTTGAATAGAAAGAAAAGCCAAAAAAATATGCCATGTTGCATGTTTTTTCCCGCACTCCCAGGCAGCTGCATATAATGTCGCTAACTGTGCATGCTCAAAACATGGACGTGTATGTCTATAACCAGGAACTACCTGTATAGCTGTAGCGTAGTTAAATCTGTTCTGAATGCACCGTACCTTTTAACGATTCTAACTTGATTTAGCTCATTGGAACTGCAGAAGCTTCGTATGAGTCTCAGCTGAACTCATGGAACGGAACAAGGGTTGTGGGATTTGGCTCAAGTTACTTATATTGTACTGGCGCTCAGGGTGACAAACTTCATGGTGCGTGGTGTGCAGAGCAATAAAATTTAACATGACGTATGGTACTGTAATTATATGCACCTCTAAGAAGCTTTGTACTGGGCAGTTAATCCGATTATTAATCGATCATCAATTGCTTTGTTTAAACCAATGATCGATTAAAGAACGGTTTCCGACTCCCATCACTAGCAGCCCTACAGTCATTCTTAGAAAGCGGTCTGCAAATGGCCGGTGTTCTTATTAAAGTGGCTGGGTTGATGTTTACACATTCCTTTCATAAAAGCCTAATCAGTGACAGGGGCTGCCCTGAATACATTACATTTGTTGAAATGCATGTAACAGTGTTTGACTATATCGTCTCTGTTAAATAAATAAACAATATCATGTGTCTTTAAATGGGTCGATTAAAGCCAGCCCAGTCTGGCCCAGTAATGAATGTCCGTGGATGTCTCTGTTCAGTCGGTGCTCGACGTTGCCCCGAGGTCTGGATCTCTTTTGGAAAATGACTGTTTTAGTCTTTTTCATGTTTCCTGTCAGGCTCCAGATCTGTCAGTAATGCTCCAGTAGATCCAGACTGCGCTTTAGGCCGTGTTCAGTGGGGGGCAGCAGAATCAGGTCGTCCTCTTAGAGGAGCAATTTGATCTCGGAGTTGTGTCGAGTGAGGCCAGGTGCTGCAGGACTCTCTAAAATGGCTGCCTCTTCAATCAAGGTTAAATACTGCTCGTTTGAGAATGTAATTAAACTAATGTGAGTAGCGTAGTGATTTATCGTCTGCACACATTCTATAAGGTCTGTAACCTTTGTCCCAAATACACTCGAATGCTTATAATGAGGCGTCGTGCACGTGCGTGCGTTCTGACATGGGAATGTTTACTCTTCTGGTTTTCGGGGCCGATCGGAGGCTGTTCGAGGCGTCGCCATGACCCGATATCCTGCGATCTGGCACGAATTCAACTGCCCTGATGAGAGTGTTTAAGTCTTGAACGAATAATTGTAGAAAAAGCTTTCCCTAGATTACTGTTCACACAGATGGCCCTGTAATTATTCGGATCAAATCCATCTCCATTTCTGAACGAGGGAGTCAGGAGACCATGAGCCCAGATGTCAGGGACAGAGACACTGAGAACTATGTCGAGTCGTCGGAAAAAAAGACCTCTTTTGATTGTATTTACCTGCGTAAGGTTTGAGACTGTGTTGTTAGTCCCTTGGTTCTGGCCCGCTTATAGGACAGACATGGAGAATAATTATGCATTAACACTATATATGATTTTATATATTTGATCATTTTGTTTCAGACACATTTTCGCACATTTCTTACACATTTTCATAAGTTTCCTTTGATTATGTAAAGCTGCCTTTCAACAATGACCATTGTTATACAAACATATATATAAAATAATTGAATTAAATATTAGTCCTGATTAAGTTCTATAAAATTGACAGCAAAATTGTCCAAACCATATTACAAGAAAATAAAAATGTGTGTGTGTGTGTGTGTTGCTGAAAGTAAAGTTAACAAGAAATAATCTTGACTTTGAGTCAGTTTCTTGTTTCTTGTGAGAGATTTAAACACCCTGACACCTGAGAATCCCCAGGACACTCAGTCTTTCATGATCTCCGCAGAGAGCCAGATTAATATTCTAAAACTTAATGGATAAGCCGTTTTATGCTGTGCAAACCTAATTCATATTCATATAGTTATTTCATTTGTACAGATCCTATACTGAAACTCATATAGCTTGATTTGAAAATGAAGTGGTTTCTAATACTCTATACACCACTATATTGTTTTGTCTATAACCCTGTTTTTGTTATGACTGTTTCATTGCTGTTTTTATTTATTGGCTTTACCATTTCTACCTAGTTGTGTTGGTGTGAATATATAGTTTTTCATTCTAAATCCAGAAATCTTCGCTTGATTTCTTCATTCTGTCCTATTTTCAAACCCGCGTGTCAAACCACTTATCATCGGCATGTTTTTTTTAGTTTCTTAATTGTTTCAGTCGACATATTTGGGCAGTCTTAATGAAGGTATAATTCATATTCCTACCTGGAAGATGAATGTCTTCATTACTGTGGTGTGTGTGCGTGTGTGTGTGTGTGTGTGTGTGTGTGTGTAGTGTGCAGGAAGATGGTTAATGTTGTTGAATTTCGGAGGCTCCGATTCCTTTCTGAATCTCTTCTGTGCTGTTTCGGGCTCTGCGCTATGACCTCCGCATATTGAACAGTTTACTGGGCTGTGTGTGTGTGTGTGTGTGTGCGTGAAGTGTTAGCGTCTGTTCTTTTAATGAACACAGTAATTTGGCTGTGATCGTTCCCTCTCTCTCGTTCTCTCTCATCACAGAACTACAATATGTGGTGTTGGTGAAGTCTGGCTTTCAGATCAACATGGCTTAAGACTGTCTGTACTGATTTAAAGAGCTCCAGATGTTGCTGTATGTGTGTGTGTGTGTTTTAGGCTGCTCGACTAAACCATAGGTTTGAGAAATTCATGGGCCGACTCTTATCCACGCCCTCTCTGTGATTGCACATGCATATCTTTGTGCTTTCATTGGTCATTATTTTCACAAAGTTACTCCTTAAAGGTACAGACCTTGGCCTTTGGCCTGCAAAAAAAAAAAAACCCGCACACACATGCGTGCGCGAGCACGCACTGACCCGCACACATTTGCATGCTCACTCATGCTTGGTGAAAACACAAACCATCAAATAAAAACAGATGGAAACAGAATAACTTTGTAGACACACATTCTAGCACTAATGACATGCACGACCGTTGGCGTGCTGGAATATACGCCATCTGTGCCCAAACACACACACATACAGTCACACGTTCACTAACACACAGACACACACACCCACGCCCTGCCAGTGTCAGTGTACTTGCTGGTTTTCTTGTCTGCCAGAACTGTGCTTGCCTTCATTATAACCTTTAATTAAAAGTGACAGTAAAATGTAATTACAGTCTTTAGAATGGACTGCGCACTACTAAGCGTTCTGCAACCATTTCGGCTGTCGGCTGTCTCTCTGTGTTGGTGTGTGTTTGTGTGTGTGCGCGTGCATGTGTGTGTGTTCAGATTTCCTTCTTGTTTGACATTTGGCTCCAAAATGACCTAGAAATGAATAACTCGTAAGAGCTGCCTTTGAGATCGCCCTGACTTCTCTCGGTCCTGTTTTCCCTATTTCTTAATATAGTATCTTTCCTCCTCCCCTTCTTCTTCTCTCGGTTTCACACAGGCCTCTTTCCTCCCATCAGACCATTGACCCACTTCCCTGTTTTTTTCACCTCTCATCCCTCTATCCCTCACCATCCTGTTTGTTTTCTTCGAATTCTTGTCCTTCACCTCCACGCTTGCTCCTACTCCACCTCCTCGGATGTCTCCGGTACAAGTACAAGTTGCCCCGGGGCCGCGCAAATGTTTGGACACGCATCGTGGCGGCGTTGCGTCACGTGTGGCTAGGCTGATATAGAGTGTGTGTTCGTCTTTGGAGAGTGTGAGATCGTGTTTGAGAAGAGTTACGGCTTCGGAAGCAACCTGTTGAGCCTAGAAAAAGGAAAGATAGAAAGATGGAGTATCTCAGTGGGCGGGGCATGAATGATTGCGGTGGTGATTGGACGGCGAATTGTCAGTGAAAAACAGAAAGAAATAAAGATATGGACAGACGGAAAGAAAAAACATCTAACATGACCTTTAAGGACGAGTGATCGTTTACGGGGCGTTTTCACTCTTGGGATCGTTTTTGGAGAACCTCAATGTCTGGTTCAGTTTGATCAGTGAGAACACAATCGTTCCACGCTCTGGAACCATGCACTCGTCCACTTGATGAGATGGTCTTGAGAATGATATAGCATACTCAAGCAATGATCGAATCGCATATATGGAAGCCAATACCTGAAAATGGAAGTGGGTGCGACGTCATCAGTGCCGTCTGTCTCCTTTGAAATCTCAGTGTGAACGCGCCAGGTGTAGCATCTCATCCTCTGACCTACACAGCCATAGCTGATAAAGTAGGATTTACGCATTACTCTTGACATTTTTCCAGAAACATCAATACTATTAGGCATATCACGGAGATTGACTCCTTGTGCATACTGCCACCTGCTGCATGGGAAGGTGAATATACACAAGTATACCCGAGTACAGAGAACAAAAATAATGTGACCGCTGGAGAATGGTGGAGTGGGGACATGGTACAAATCCATCGTGCCCTGTGTGAAAGTGACCTCATTTGTTCCTTAACATTCTAATCACATCGACTGATGTTACTTCACTCAATAAACATTTGATAGTGACTTTTCAGTTTCAAGATGCTGCTCCTACTGTGATGTCCATATTGCATATAAACACATAATAAATGTGTCAAAGAGCATCAGAAAACGCACCAACAAGTCTACACTATTTCAAGCATTTACAGTCATTTCACATTTACGAAATCATATACATTTGCTAATAAAAAAGTCCATCAACTCTGTCCACCTGAGCCATTAGTGTACACATGCAATGCTGAGACCAAAAACAACAGTAACATAAACACATACGTTAAAAGGGTAGAGAGATAAAGACACACACAGAGAGAGAGAGAGATGTTAAATAATTATAAAAAATAACCAGAGAAAATTAAATGTCTAGAGGGAATCATTATTCTGACCCATCATATCTAAACCTCCCTGGAGCTGTGGCTACTAGCCTCCTGCTGGATAATCAGCACCACACACACACACACACACACACACATTTGTTTCAACAGACCCCGAAAATACCCTGGGGAGGACTGAGTGGTCACACAGCAAAGAGCCTTATAACTATCTAAATTAATTCCTTCCTCCTTCCACCCTCTCTCCCTGTCTCTCATATATACACAGACAAACAGTCCCCTATCTATGAGGCAACATTGCGTTTAGTCAATTTGCAACAGGTGTGTGTGTGTGTGTGTGTGTGTGTGTGTGTGTGAAAGAGAGAGAGAGAGAGGAAGAAAGGAAGAGAGCTACATTATGGACCTTGAACAATTAGTACTTTTTCAATAGCAAATGGATTATACCTAATGTTCTCAAGAAATACACTGAAGTAGTGTAGAACTAGTAATCGACTTTTCATGGTTATAGGGAATAGAGAATAGGGGATAGGGAATAGGGTATAGGGAATAGTTGCAATCGCGAAACAAAGCAGGAATCGTATAGACGTGTCTGTATGCTAATGAGCGCTGTGTATTATCGGCTGTGACTGTTATTAGATGTTAAACATGAATTAGTATGATCTCGGAGCACAGGATTTTCCAAGCTACAGCCTGTGTGAGTGTGTGTGTGTTTGAGTGTAAGCCTCTCTTATGGACCTGAACAGACTTTTTTTTTACTTTATACATTTATCTGATGGAGAAGAAAATAGCAAGGTTTAAAAAAGTGGATCTTCATGGCTGTATAAGCACACAGAGAGCAAGAGAGAGAGTGAGAGAGAGAGAGAGAGAGAGAGAGAGAAAATGAGTCAGAGAGTGAGAGCGAGAGAGAGAGAGAGAGATGGGGAGCGACAGTGAGAGAGACGGAGCGTGAGAGTGAGACGGAGTGCATGAGTTCCAGACAGGGAAGTAGAAAGAGAGAGAGTGAGAGAGAGACAGGGGACGAGAGACAGTGCAAGAGACTCAGAAGGCAAGAGACAGAGTAAGAGAAAGAGACAGCGAGAGAGACACAGAACGGGAGAGCGAGACAGGAGACATGGTGAGAGAGCGATAGGGACCGAGAGAACCTATTATTGACCTATTTCTATAGGCTCCCATTCCACTGACTGATTTAAGCAAGGCAGATCACACACACACACACACACACACACACACACACATCATTCACCTTTGTGGACATTCACTTCCATCAAAACTCCTCACGACAATGCTCATACACAGAACAGGAAACAGCAACCACCCGACACTCACACACAGATGTTTGTAATTATAGTTCTGTGGGGTATTTCCATTAGAGCAGGGAGGTAAACCGGTGTAAAAGTGAGTACTGAATAGATTTGAAAATAAATAACTGGCAGGAAAAAAGCACTCATGTTTTTAAAAAAAAAAAAGTAGTATTAACTCTGTCGTGTTTTATCATCAGTGTAACGAAAAAAAACTGTTATGTGATATGAATTTGAACTCTTTACACTCATCCCTAATCGCAGCTGGCGCACATAAATATTATGCAGACACACACCTCTAATTCCAGTCAAGGAGACCAGTCAGAGGTGTGTACAAGCAACAAGCAACCCTATCAATATGAGCAACCTCAGTCTCAGTAATGAGATAAAAACGAGACTACACACACCTATTGACAGCCTTCCGCTTCCACTCACACACACAGCCTATATGTTAAAGACTTTTTCCCCCATTCATTCTAGGAAAAAAAACAAAACTAAAGCCAGAAATAAATGAAAGTCTCCTACTTGACCGCTAAACAAGATTGAGGTCTTGACTGTATTTTCCCGCGTCTAACCTCGCTAGATTTATACATTTCCCTATCATGCTAGATTTGATCTTTTCAAAGGTGACTCATCCATATTGAATTGAACCCGCCTCACACAAGGTAAGCTTTCCATTCATTATACTCACACACACACACACACACACACACGCACGCACGTCGAGAGATGATGCACCAGCTCCGCAAGCTAAGCCACGTGCTCGCGCCCACCGCTGACCCAGTCCGGCTGGATGTTGTTCCTTGCGAGTTCCACATCTAAGTGCCAGTGCCATGAAGGCGTCCCGATGACGTCGTTCCTCCTCCTCCTCCTCCAGAGAGAGCCCACGGCCCAGCGCCGCATCTCCACCAAGCTGTGCTTCAGTCAGAGCAGGATTGTGGGAGTGCAGTGCTCAGGAACGCCACAGCTTTTAGTGCTCGTCATTCGTGTGCGTCTTATTTTTTTCCCCTTCCTTTCTTTCCCTCTGGACTCGTTTGCACTCCTCTTGTGTTTCTGCAGGGAATGTGAGCTTGGCTCAGGCTTCTTGTGTCAGCGTGCGGTTCCTTCATTCTTCGCTCTCTACTTCCACACATAGCGACGGTGTCGGCCCTGACATTAATGTATTATTTCAGGAGTTTCCTCCATTCTCTTTATTATTCGAACTAATTCGAACCTGACGTCAGTCTGGCGTTCACGTACGTTTTCAGTAATAATATTTAGACTACGGAGACTGTTTAAGGTACATTAGTACTTAGTACTTAGTTTTGCAACACTCATTAGATAGAAAAATGGAATTTAACCCGATTTATTTGATACTATAGATTATTATTATTATTATTATTATTATTATTATTATTTACAAAATAAGAATTTTTGTACCCTATTAGATTTTTAATTATCTTTAGTAAACAAATGTTAAGTGATCAATAGCAGCATAATTTCGTGTTATTTATTTTTACAGCCTCGCAATCTGTTTGTTTCTGAAAGCTGTTATGGCGTAAAGTGCCTCGGTAAAAGTCCGACATCTGCAGGCGATACAACAGCGCTTTGTTTTATTGATCACTTTATTTTTAGAGTTAACCACCCAAAGCAAATTCGCATAATTACTTCAGATCATAACTAAGAAACGACTTAAAAAAAACAAAACAACAACAACCTCCAGCTCCAGAGTAATGCTCCATCTGTTTATCTCTTTCTCAGTCGACCTCTCTCTCTTTCTCTCTGTCTCTCTCTCTCCTTTTTCCGCTCTGACCTGTGTAAGTCCGTGGACACCTGCTCTGGCTGAGTGTGTTGTTTATTTGTGTTGTTTGTTGTCCTCGTGATTGGCAGATGGAGTGACTGCAGAGTGTGTGTTGGGGTGGAGACGATTACAGGGTCAGGCAGGTTAACGGTTTTCCTCATGGCTTAGCACCCAACCTGGCAGTCCTCCAGCATCTCACTTCTTCTTCCTTTACTCTCTCTCTCTCTCTCTCTCTCTCTCTCACACACATACACACACACACACACACATTGTTTTTCCTGGACACTGTACTTACTGCTGTGCAAGATGCCTGTTGTTCATCAGGTGCAGCCAGGACTAATAATGGAACGAGCCGTGTGCAGATACACCTTATATACCAAGCTTTAATAGAGCAGGTTTGAGGAATATAATGTTAGGACTTCAGTATTAGAAAACAGCACTACATATTGTTTTTTTTATATATACCATTAGACTTTATATACCATTAGACCCAGGAGACTTTGGGCATGAGGCAGGGTACACCCTACCCAAGGTGCCAACCCACACACACGGGAATTAGCCTAATCTGCACGTTTTTGGACTGTGGGAGGAAACCAGACTAAGAACATGCAAACTCTATGCACACAGATACCGAGGCGGGAATCAAACCCTCAAACCTGGAGGTTTAGTGCTACAGTGCTAACCACTACACCCAGTGCCGCCTGCTGTCAGATTCATTAACCACTAAGTACAGCATTCATTTGCTCATCCTTAGTAACGGCCTGGTTTAGATTAGGGTTTAATGTAGCTAAAAAAGTTCTGTTTAGATTTTTGTGGAACCGAACCAGCTAGAAAATACTGTGAGCAGATATCAGAGCTAGACTGTACACACCGTAAATTTCAACTTTGAGTTTTTTCCCGTGTATAAATATTTGGAACAATAAACAGATTCTGATTGAGATATCAGCACACGTACAAGTACACACATTTTGCAGCAAATATTTTCTTTCTGTCATATTTTTCTCCAGTTCATTGTTTAAATTAATAATTTTTTATGTTCTGCATAAGCTTTATTATTAAATATCTAAATCTGTATATTGTGCTTCATATGATATATTATGAAAAGGTCTTTAGCTATTACAGTATATTTTTGCCATATCCTTCATTCACTATATGACATTATATGATACTTTATATGGGTGTTTAGATTAGTTAGAGCAGACAGTAGTCTAAAATGAGGCAGCTTGATTATGGCAAAATCATAATCATGGCTATTTTGCTCAATATTTAGAAAGATTTAATACCATTTAATGAAATATTAAATAAAAAAGAAATAAGCGAGAACACCATGGCACAGAACGCAATGTGGCACAACAATTATTTAATCTTGATTATTCAATGAGATTTCATAATCGTTGGAAGCCAAAACCGTGATTGAAAATAAAATGCGATGAACACACAGTCCAAGTCCATCTTAAGTAAATTGCTCGGATACCGCGGCCATCATGCCGCGCTGATCTCACCCCAAAGGGCTGCCTTGAAGTGTAACACAAACGTAGAGGCAATATTTCAAAGTGCGTCCATTAATAATAATGTAACTGCTGGACATCACGTTCTATGCTTATCTACAAGACTGCAGCATGTTAAGTCGAACATATGGTTCCAGTTTGTTTGGATCGTTTCTCTGTTTCTGTCATCTTTTTCATACTTTATTAAAATAGTTGGCGAACTTGTGTTACTGCCTCCTTACAAGTCAAACGGCTTAACATATTGAAGTTCCCTTATACGGCGTGCGAGTGTTTTTTGTTCAGATTCATATTTTTAGCATATGTAGGCCTGTCTTTGGGCCTGAAAATAATTTGCGGTGTGTGTGTGTGTTTTACGTTTCTTGCATGTCTACAACCAGGTGTCTAAAGAAGTAGCTGGCAGTTCCGTGATGTCCCGAGGCCTGTGCTTTCATACTGGTGGTTAAAAACAAAGAAAACACAGTCCGAGTAGAGAGAGAGATGTGAGATGTAAGAGCATGATGTGAATCAGGCTGTAAAATGAATAAGTTGCTGAGAACGGAAATGTCATGCAAAACAGAGCGGAGATCAACCACGAAACGCACAACACGTGAGCCGAGTCGCCGGTCCCGGTCTGCCTTCAGAGTGTCTGTGAACACTATATACACGTCTGCTTTTGATTTGGGGAAGGGGGTGTGTTTGCGTAAGAGTAAGTATGCGTATCCTCATTTGTAATTATTATTAGGCACATTTATGCCTCAGCGCCAGAGCTGTCACTCTGATATACTCGTATTTACCTCGGGAGGCTACTTTAGCTGTCCCGCGCGCACTTTCTCACACAATCTCACACTCCCGAAACTCCACTCACTCATGGTCTCGCTGGAGATTTAGCCCTGCGCTTTTACACACTCCCACACACCCGAGATTTGTCCCTTTTTTTCTTCTTTTTTTTTTGTCTCTTTGTCTCCCTGTGTGAAAATTAACCATGGGTTCTTGGCGCAGAAAGAAAAACCCGGGTTGTGAGTTTATTATTAATTATTATATTAACAGTTAGCAGATGTATAGGAGTAGCGTATAGGAGTGTAAAACACCATATGTAAAAAATTACATTTAACCAAAAGTGATACCATGACTCAGGGTGTGTGACTTGAACTAATTATAATGTAGAACAGCAGAGCAATGATGAACTATTGTATTGTATTGTATTTTTCTCCTTCTTTTTCATTTCCCATCTTCATCTTATTTTTTTTTCCCCACCTCATTTGTTCACTTGCTGAATTTCCACCCACCCCCGTCCAGCTCCTTCCATCATCATACGACATTGTCTAACTGTGGAGGATGAAGGCTATCACATGCTTTCCTCAGAGAGATGTGAAGCTTGTGCATGATTGACAGGACGTTCTGTCCCTCCCTCCCTGAGAGCATGGCCAATTTCTTTCCCTTGGCACATCAGCAGGATTCAAACTCAAGACCCCCTGACAATTTCTCCGCGATATCTTCATTTCCGACTGTGCTGAGCCGAACCGCCTTACATTAGCACGGGAACGTTGTTGTTTTTCAGCGCCCGAGACAAACTGTTTGTTTTTCGACAGCGCTGCAAATCACGTGCATTTACGCACCTGCGATTTCCACACCGGCTCCACTCCGTCGTTAAAACCCTCCTTTTAGGGTCGCATAGCAACCATATTTTTTGGGTGTTTATGGCGGGACATTACGATTTGTGCTGATGCCAAGCGTTGTTAATAACTGCTTCTTCACTCTTGTTTTTTGTCCCTGATGCACTTTAAGCTCCGTCTTTTTTTCTTAGCGTGTCCTGTCTGTGTCAGTTTCTAGGCTGCATATCAAATGCAATAGTTTCAGTGGGAAACTTACTGGGTAAGATACTTGGACGAGGTGCTGAAACTTTACTAAAATAATGATGTGCGACAAGCAGTGTTGGGTGTAATGCGTTACAAAGTAGAGTACTTGGATTACTTTTTTGATGTAATGAGTAATGTAACGCGTTAGGTCCGCCATTTAAGTACTCAGTTATTTAATTATTTGATCACAAATTTCAATTCGTTATTCAGACAATTTATGTAATCCGTGAGCCAGACAGCAGTGATTCCCAATCCGTTAGTGTGTGTTTGTGAAAGTCGTCCTATAAGCCCCCCCCCCAATAACCCGACCCCCCGC
>JAOVVA010000044.1:6944890-6967667 GCA_028565275.1 Leiocassis micropogon
CACCCACACACCCACACACACACACACACACACACACACACACACACACACACACACACACACACAGCGCCTTTTTTATTTTTACTTTATATTTTGTATGAATTATTTTTATGTATTTATTTTTTGGGGCTGTGGAATGAATAATTTGAGTTTCCATTATTTCTCATAGGAAAATGTGCTTTGATTTATGAGTGTTTTGGAATACGAGCACGAGAACAAATTATGCTTGTAATCCAAGGTTCCACTGTATTTAAAAGGGGATGATTCTCTCCTATACCCACTGTCCTTCAAAAATGTTAGGAGTAAGGATTGATATTAATTAAACAGCTCTTTGCAGAAGGGATCCTCAAATCTTTTTGCTGACCTGCAGAACGGGTTTGGCCTTCATAAGATGGCCTAATGTAAATATTTACGGCGCCAGCTTACAGTCGATGATTTTGTAAATGAGGGTCACCTTAACAACAGACACAACACAGGTTGATGAGTTTAGAGAATATTACCCCAGGGGAAGATTTCTAAAATCTAAGCAGTTTTGCTAGACTATTCTAGTCTATCCCTGCCTTCACTAAAAGATGTAGAGGCAGAGGAATGGTTGACTTGTTTTTAGTGATGGCGAGTGGAGACAAATATGTAGCAGTGTGTTAATGTCATTTTAAGAAAATTGTGGAATACAATTCTAAATGTATACACAGGAGTTATATTACTCAAGTCTGATTAAATAAGATTTACTTTAATGTACTCACCATTGTGTCCCCGATGCAGAACACATTTAGGATCTATGTTTCATCTCTTTTGGCAATGCCCAGGGCTGCAACTGTTCTGGATGTCATTTCATATTTTCTCAGAGAAAGTTTTAGAGGTGACATATGACAAAACCCCAGTAAAGTACCTTTTCGGTACAGACTTAGATGGAAAATTAGATACTATCTCTACTAAAAGGTTAGGATTAACTAACTACATGGCAAAGAAGTATATTTTGATGAATTATATATGACATTTTTAAACAACTGTTATAAGACATAACTCAACTGGAACACGTGAAAGGTAAAAAGGACATATATATATATTTATATACTTTGAGATGCACAGTTTTGGGTTGAGAAATTGAAATGCAAAAAAATCTATAAAACAAAGAAAAAAACATGATTGTTGATCTTCTTAGGAGTAAAAACAGAATCACTTCAATAATGAAAGGTGTATGATAATTACTTTTTACTTTTGAACATTGCCTAATGATAAAAGAATGTGCATTTTCGGGTTATAGTAAGTTTTGATTTGTTTTATGCTTGAATTTTGTTGTTTGTTATATCACCTTAAAGGTGGGATGAGGTTCGAAATATCTTAACTTGATTACATTTTTTTACATCACAAAACCTTCCAGTTTTGCATAAACTTTTTATTTTTACTTTTTATTTTTCTCTGTATTTATCAAAACATTGATTGTTTTTGTGTGTGTGTGTGTGTTTATATCATATTTTCTTTGTTATAAATTTAAAATATGCAGGAATATTTTACTGCCATACACAGGTTGAACGTCATATCATATCTATCTTTTTAAAAAACAAACACACACACTCCATGCATCCAAATGCAAAAAAAATAATTTGCAATGAAAAGCACCACAGTCCCAATTGGGAAAGGGTCAGATTGGATTACTTTAGCAACTGTTTCAGCAAATGAGGTATGTTTATAATCCTCTCAGTCAGCAGGCCTCAGTGGGATGCGATGTCGCTTCGGCAGCTCTGGGCCGAGGCTTTAAATATAATTTTAATTTTTTTTTTTCAAACCTGAGGAATGTTAAGTGAGTGGCAGGAAACATACGGTTTCTTTCTTTTTCATTACTTTGCCACAGTATCAGGGATACCATCTAGTAAACCAAAGCCCACCCAAGAAAATCAGCACACTAGAGCAGCGTTCTGTTTCCTTCAGGTTACAATGTGTATCGTGCAGCTCTCCAGCCATGCCGCTTCAAACCCAGGCTTTTGTGCTGATCCGTGCTGACCTCAGATCAGCACGAGCACCCTCAAAGTAAATGCTGTGTATATGTTTACAGACCTGTAGTCAGGTTTAGCGCTGAAATCAATAAATCACCCTGTTCGGGTTTTTACCTTACATTCCCTGCAGGAAATCTTGTTTTGTGGAGTATTTGTAAAATGTCACAAGGGGGAAAAACGCAGAACAACATCGTGCACCATAACACACGCACTCACACACATATTCCAGGACCCACCCACTGATACTCACCAGAGACAATAAGGGAACTCACAAAGCCTCGAAATTTCATCTGAAAAGTTTCCCCCCCCCCAAAAAAAAAATTCCCAAAGCAACAAGAGCTCTTCAGGACCAAAATGGCGCCCCTTCTGTCCCCTCTTTTCTCACTCTCACTCTCGCTTTCAGCTCCGGAAGAAAAAGAGAAAAAGTAAATGAATCACCCGTCTGCCCCCCTCACACACACACTCCCACTGATGCTTTATTGAGGCAGCTGCACCCTTTGACCTCTGTGCCTGTGGAATGTGTGTGTGCATATGTGTGTGTGTATGTGTGTGTGTGTGTGTGTGAGGCAAGAGGGGGTCTATTTCTCTCTTTAAACAACAAAGCCTGTCAGCTCGACAAAGGCGACAGAGAGGAGTGTGTGTGTTCAGAAAGCCAGTGGGCCGTGTTAGCATGCTAAAGTAAAGAGAAGAAGAAGGAGGAAGAGCACCTAGGAAGAGATATGGGACATTTGTTTCGTCTAGCCACGCTCATAAATATACTATTTTTCACTGCCAAGGGAAGCAGAAAACTAGTGTGTGTGTGTGTGTGTGTGTGTGTGTGTGTGTGTAAGAGAACTGAATTGCAGCATCATGATGTTCAGTGACTCACTATAATGAATGACAATAGCAATGTCAGCCTAAACCACTGTGAAACTCTCCATTCAGAGATTATGTGTGTGTGTGTGTGTCTGTGTGTGTTTAGTTTGGAGCTCCAGTACAGACAAAGGTGTTTGTGTCACTGCCTTGAAACGTGTAATGTGTTCGAAATGTGGATGAGTGTGTAGCACAGGTCTCTCTCTCGCTCTCTCTCTTTGTGTGTGTGTGTGGTAATATTAGTAGTGGATTGTTTTATGAAGCAGGAGCTGAAGTAAGCCTGGCTGAACTAAGCCTGATGTCCCCACTGAGCTCTACCATAAGGTACTATAGCCCACTGAGCCATACACTGCTCCCTCAACACGATATAAGATAGCTATTAAACTCTCTCTCTCTCTCTCTCTCTCACTCACACACACACACACACACACACACACACACACACACACACACACACACACAATTAATGCCCTGCCTGCACCTAAATCTAACAACAACCTTATCCTCAACAATCAGTAACTTCTGGCTCTTTCAGAAATAAAGGCTGCATTTTTCTTCTTATTAGATTTTGTTGTTTAAAAAAATGAACAGTCTCCACAAGGTCAAACTATCAGCTATTTCTATCTTTCTGGAGATAAAACATTATCAAAATTCATGCCATTCCATGCATTTCTATAATCTGAATTTTGTCTGCAATGTTTATTTAGTTTTCTGCATAAGTGTGCCAGTATATAATGTACTTTTAATTTCTTTATTTATGATTACTGTTTTAAAAATGTAAAACTCTTATATTTGTTCATTCATTCATCTTTAATCTTCATTCATACCACCTTGTCCTGTTCAAGGTAATGCACATTTGGATCTGAAGCCAAATGCACCCTGGATAAAACGCCAGGATATCGAAATTTTCCATTACATTATTTCTAAGATCTTCGCACAAGATCAGTTAAGGTTAAGGGAGATGCTACAGATGTGGCAGTGCAATCTTGTTTCAAGTTTCAAGAGTAAGTTTTAAGAGAATATACAGGACATATACAGTACATTATACTTAGTGCTACATTCATTATCCCATCTGCTGCCGAGGATGGGCCCTTATAGATTCTTGTGATAACAGAGGAAGCCGCCACTTAATAACCACAAAGATGGCCTGGATTGCATTTGATATAAACTGTTTCACTATGATGGTTTAAAAAGTAACTAAAAAGACTAAAATGACCATGAACAGATTTGTACTCAGGTCTCGATCAGTGAACAGCAGGTAACCTCAGCAAAGTCGACTTTACATCAACTAAAACATGGTTCCTCTTACACAATTCGAGCTCAGAACGCAAGAAAGGATTTATTTATGGTTTACTATCTGATATTGCCTGAATGAGCATGGGTTTCCTTTTGAGTCTGGTTTCTCTCAAGGTTTCTCCCTCATGTCGTCTCATGGAGTTTTTCCTTCGCCACCATCGCCTCCAACTAAATGTTCAGGGATAAAAAAAAAAGTTTTTTATTCAGATCCAGAATTTTCATTCCCGTGAAGCTGCTTTGTGACAATGTCCATTATTTAAAGCACTGCACCAATAAAACTGAATTGAAGTGAACTGAATTTCTTTTACTGAGCTCCAGAGTAGCAATTCTTTTTCTCAGATTCTTGTTTAAAATAAATATGTCTATCAAGAACGATAACAGCAGAACACGCCATTCGTCGCTGTTCAGAGTGGTGAGATTGAATAGGTCTAAGTCCAATAATGTCCCTAAATAGGAACAATAATGCTCCTCTAACTAAAGCTACAAGGTTGCACCCTTGAGAGTCTCACTCCAGTGACAAGGGTTTAAACTTTACACAGCCTTGTATTATCTGTTCTTTAAATGCAGGCATGCTGAGGAAATGTTTTTACACAGCTCGTTGTGGCTTCTAAGGTTATTTTTATTTCTTGTTCTCCCCAGAAAGCAGAGTCGAAACGACACACAGAAGATGTCGGAACCACTGCGCGCTGTTTCGGCCGCTCACTCTGGATAAATAACTGCTAATAAAGGTGATAAATTACTGACAGTTTACATCATGTAGCAGTTTGAAATTCCACTTTCCCTAAGAACTGTTTGGCTCCAACAGTGAGCCGTATCGCTTCAACGCCCTCCTGCTAAACTTTCTTTTGTATATAGATTTCATTTTTCTCAGAAAAGCAGCTGTGTGTATGTTAAATGATCACATTTGTGTGATGTTAATAGTGTTTTCTTCCCATAATGAAAGAAGAAGTGTTTGTATAATGCATCACCAGCTTTACTCATTCTCTCTCTCTCTCTCTCTCTCTCTCTCTCTCTCTCTCATACACACACAACAATAATGCTGGAAGGACAATTTTTTAAAAACATAATTACAAACTCACCCCAAACTAATCTCTTTTTTTTTTTACTTGTCCTTAACATCCCCTCCGCTCCCTCACTTCGGTTCTTCCTGCCCCCCCTCCCCCTGCCCCCCCCCCCCCTGTTCTCCCTGCTCACACAACAGCTGCCAGACTTCTTTAGAGAAAAAATGATGCGTGTCCAAGAGCAAACGATCGCTCTCCCTACTTCGCCTCCTCCCTCCCTTTTATTCCCCCACTCCCTGCACACCTCCATCCACTCCTAATCTGTCCGTCCTTTCAGCAGTGCCTTCTGGGAGAGTGCGTAACGGAGCCTTGGCCCTCGACTGGACTTTGAGTCTCACCCTCTTAACCACATAATCAATTAGACGAGACTGGCTGCAATCCCACGCACCGACAGACAAAGACTTATAAAGAGGAGCTGAGTATTTTAACACACTTTATATAAGACAAACCCTCGCAGGCACGCACACATGGTTGGAATAAGGCTCGAAAAGAGCAAAATGTCCTGACATTGTTTATAATAGATATATTATATTATATAGGGTTTTTTTTGTAATAGTATCGTTTTATATAAACTCTTTTCTCTCTCTCTCAAACACAGACACACACACATATGTTCATACTGCTTTTCTGACGCCATAGGGAATCCACTAGGGAATTCCCCTTTGGGTTCTCAGTTCATTTATGATGAAGCTTAGCTCACCAGAGAGACAGAGAGAGAGAGAGAGAGAGTGAGAGAGAGAGAGAATAAATAATTAGTGAGAAAGAGGGATTGTAACCCAAGTCAGTACCTCCTGACTGTTCCCTCCTGTCTTGCAAAGTTTTGTGTTTTTCCACACCTCCACCATGGCACAGGGATCCAACAATTTTAACTTTTGATGTTTTGGTCCACACACACACACACACACACGCACACACGCACACACGCACACACACACACACACACACACACACCTCTCATAATCATTTATATCAGAGACAATATTAATGACTCTCCCGACTCGCTGACACACACACTGTCCTACCCCATGCGGATATGACCTCCTGACCTTGCCGTCATGCCCAGTACCCATCTGCCATAGACAAACGCACCGAGAGAGCAAGGAGGTGTCACAGCTCTCTGTATGCAGTACGCTGCCAAATGTCAGCTCCTTATTTCCGACCAATTGCGCTCCACCCAGAATTCGAAGCCAAATGGACACTCCACACCCCTCTGCGCCTTACGAAATTGAGAATCCATTTTCCACAATTATCTTGGATTTGCTTAGAACCCTGGCTGGACTTGTGGTAACAGCTGAACAGCCCCTTTTCTTTTCGATATTTAAACTGGGCCACGTTCCAGGAGTAAATATTTTTGCAATGTTCTTCTGTGTCTCATTGCTTAATTACACATCATCTATATCCATCACTACAAACTAATGAACTAAACAGTGTTAATAAACAATGCCACATACGATAACCTTTAGCGTAGATGTTGTCTGTTTTGACGTATTTAACTAATACAGAGTGGCTCGAGTGCGGCCGGTGATGTCTTGTCATTCTCTCAGGCTCACTGTGTGGTCTGCCAGATGTAGCCAAAAAAGTTCGAAATATGCAAAAAAAAAAAAAAAAAAGACTCTGGAGGATGTAGAAAAGACTTTCAAATATAAATATAGTATATCTGTAGGAAAGTTTGACAGTTATAAAAACATAGTTGCTGTTTGCTTTCTCACTGCTTAAAAAAAAAAGCTTGCAGGAAGAGTAAACACAATATACTGTACATTGAACCAATTTCATATAAATATTGGATAAAATGTTGACAATCTCTGTCGAGTAGTAGTATATTTCCAAAATGATATTCTTAGCTAGAAAGTGTCAATCAGCAAATATGAACTATTACCAGTGGCAGCCTGTTATATTACCATAGTGTCACCACAATTATCACTTACTAATTACCACACTACCAAACCACAGTGACTCTTAATATAATTAGCTAAAGCCACAATACACTAAAGATCCACTGCCCTGCCAACAAAAAGTCACACACTGTAATATTTCACTGGGCTGCCTTTTGTTTTGATTACGGCCATGATATCATTTTGATAAGCTTTAAACCATGCCGGAACTTTTATTTCCTTTTTGAGTTGCATTAATTTCTTTCCAAGATCTTGTATTGATGATGGGAGAGTCAGACAGCTGTTCTGAAACTTTCTCAATAGGTTTAAGTTCTGGACTCTGTGGTGGCCAGTCCATGCATGGAACTGATGTCTCATGCTCCCTGAACCACTCTTTTATCATTTGAGCCTTATAAATTCTGGCCTTGTTATCTTGGAATATGCTCGTGCCATTGGGGAAGAAAAAATCCAATGATGGAAAAACCTTCCATCCTAAGTCATCAGATGACCTCAATTTTTGGACACATAATGACACATAATGTTGCTAAACCTATACAGTACCTGACCACCTGAAGCAACCTCATATCATAACACTGTCCCAACAGCCTTGTACAGTATGTATGGGTGCTTCACCTACCTTCTTACCCTGATGCATTCATGACTCTGGAACATCAGATCACACAACCTTTTTCCTATTCTCCGCAGCCCAATCTTTATGCTCCCTAGCAAATTGAAGCATTTTTTTTCAGATTAGCCTCACTGAAAGTGATTTTCTTAAGGTTACACAGCAGTTTAGTCCAAATCCATTAAGTTCTTTACACACTGTGCTTGTGGAAATGCTCTTACTTTCTCTATTAAACATGCGTGAGTTCTTCTGTTTTTTTTTTCTTAATGACTTCCATTTTACCAAGTGTTTTAGTGATTTCCCATCACCATCATGCATTTTTAGGATGGTTTTCTGACCACCTTTTTTCCTCGAAGATGATGGTTGACCACTATCCTAGAATGGGTAGGACAGTTCTTAACCCAATTTTAGTAGTTTCAGCAATCTTCTTACAGTTATTTTCTTTGTTTGATGCAGGACAATAATTTGACAATTCTGAAACAGTTGCCATGACCACAGTATATGTCTTCTGACATGGTTATTTAAGGAATGAGAAGCTATTTACTGCATAAATTAGGGTTAAATAACATGTTGCCAGCAGAACCTTATTAATCACTGTCTTAATTATCCAACAGAAGGATCTTAACTATTCGCTTGGTTAAATCTAAGTGGTGGTTTTATTGGCCTGATATTGGCCGAGCAGTGTATATGGCAACATTGTCTTTAAAACGTATATGGAAGGCTGAGTCTGCCGTGCTTTGTCTTATAAAAAAAATCTAAACTGACTGAAAGAAACCTCCCAACACAAAATATTGTCAGAATAGTGGGCCAGTGCTCATACTTCTTTTCAGTAAACAGATATGAAGCAGATGCTTAGCACTACTTGGCTAATAAAAATAGTTTCAGTAAACTGATTACAAGCTTTGTGGGAAAGTTCACTACCATATACCATTAAAAACCTGTAGTGAAACTAGTCAGCTATTAGATCAAACTAGCTGTCCAGATTAAAGAAATGCCCCATGGAAGATATTGATGTAAACAAAGGCTGATTAGCTTCAGTTGAAAAATGGTTAGTGTTGAAAGTCTGGGATTTTTTATATGGCACAAACTTTCAGCACTTACTGCTTTTAACTCAAGTTAATGACCGCTTTCTCTCATCTGTTTACGTTCACATTTTTCCGTGAACTGCTTATATGATCTAGACATGAATTGCTGCTGAACTGACTTTAAATAGAAAACGCTGGATTAGGCAAAAATCTCATCTTCTAAACTCAGATTTTAAGACAGCAGGCTATGCGTTTTGGGTACCTCCGCAGTGCATTTTCCGTAGTAGTAGTAATAGCTTTTCATTTTCCATAAAAAAAAATGTCATTTCCCTTTTTGTCCATTGTGCCTGAGTATGACTTCAGGCCTGCTCATAAAAGTCAGACCTACAAGCACATATGGGGATGGAGCGCATTAGTTGAACATTCAGAAACAGCAATTTAACGGTCGTTTCAAAGTAGCGTCCCCACAGCTTTCCTGTCCGCTGCCCCCTGTGGGACTAATGGCTAATTGCTAACGGCTAATGCACGCGCTGTCGAGTCAGGCGGATCTGAATCGCTCCTCTGCTTAAGGAGGCCCAGCTCCCAAACGAGCTTTCCCTAAACACATGCTCTTTATTATATCACTCTTGCTACAAACACTAATTTGCGCTAATTTATGTGATTGTGAACAGCTTCATTAGTAATAAATAGTCCAGTGATCCTTTTAATAAAAACATTTTAATTGAATTCTTCATTGTGGTCTACCATTTCAAAGCAACCACACAGCATCAGCCAATTAGGAGCTTTTAAACGTTGTCTACTTTAATTTATAAAGTGTTTCCTTTGTCGTCACGAGCCCCTGTATCCTCATTTAAGCGTGACAGCACAACAACGGTCGCGTTAAGCCGAGAATGAGCACACAGAAAAGTGTGTGTGTGTGTGTGTGTGTGTGTGTGTGATGGGGGGAGCAGGGTATTATAGAGGCGCCGAGTGATTGCCTTCTGCTTTACATAGTTGTATAGCACATTATATTTCCTCCTTGAAGCAGAACCCCCTCGCCACTCTGACACCCCCACTCTCACACCCCAGTCAGCTCCTCAGCTCATTTCCTTGTGTGCCCCCCAGCAATGAGCGTCACACTAATTGCGCCAAGGTAGTGCTCTGCTCTCCTTTGTGTGAAAGAAAGAGAGACAGAGGGAAAGAGAGACAGAGAGGGAGAGAGAGAGCGGCTGTGTGGATGTGGGGTGTGTCTCTGTCTAGGCATGCTTCCAGGGCTTCCTGTGCCACCTGGGCATCTTAAAGTCTGACAGTCTGACAATACAGGAGCCCCAGCTGGACCAGGACGTGTGCGTGCGTGTGTGCATGTGTGTGTGTGTGTGTGTGTGTGTTAGAATGAGTTTAGTAATGAGGCATTAGTGCCAAGAGCATTAGTTGTCTTGAACCCCTCAGACTTCCCCAAGCACCCTGTGGCTTCTGAACCTTGAGTTTGGCACTCTGTCTGTGTGTGTGTGGGTGTGTGTGTGGTGGTGTTTTTAGATCGTGGTGGGGACCACTAAAGGATAATTGGAATTAGACAGTTTTTTGAGGACTTTAATGCAATTTTTATTTTGTTACTGGCTTAAAGAGGTAAAGTTTTCTTTTGGTTACAGAGATCATGGTTATAGTTGTATTGGTGTATTATTATTATTAAAAGTAATAATGTCAGGACTATATATCTTAATGATAGTTAGACAAACAAATATAGCTGGACTGTGATATGTTTGTGTGTGCCTGGGTTTATTTGCCCTCCCCTTTCTTTCTGAATGTTTATCCAGACAGATTTGTGTATCAGTGTAGTCGTGTTTTATTAGTTTTGCTTGCTGTGATGAATGTGTGTGAAATTGCCAGTATCAGGCCTTTCATCACATACTGTTTATTGAAGCAGACATTAGGGCAATTAAGTGCATTTCCATCATGACGATTTTTGACTCAATTAATTAAACAATCAAAGGTGATACTGGTGAGCTCGGATAAACCAAGTAAATGAGCAATGTCACGTATGAGTTGTTGTTGATTGGTGCCCTGAATCACAAGCTCACTATTTAAATGAAGTTTGAACTTTGTGATGATAAACAGTGTGAGTTGCGGTAACGAAATAAACAACATTTGAGTTGGCAGTAGGAAACTATGGTAAAAGGTTCCACCATTTGAGGTTTTAAATGAACTAAAGTTTTGGTGAAAGATCAGTTCTGATGCTCTACCTTCATTTTTCTTGGTAGTTAACTTCCCACATTCGTTTTGCTCCCCAAATGACGCCGTTTCCATGCCCACCCCTTCCCTCCATATACTAACATCTTTTTCAAAATAACGTCTTAGCAAGCAAAAGTATCTTAAGTAGTCAAATGTATTTAGTATTTCCCGTCCTATGATTACAGTAAACCATAATGAGATTGTGAAACCTATTTCTCTTTCTACATTTTACTAATTTCAAGCTTGACAAGCTTCTCTTGTTCTGTTCTGAGAAATTTTGCACATTTTTGGCATTATTTTCCAGAAAGGTGCATTAAAATAAAAAATAAACAAAATAAAAAATGGAGTAGCTATAATAGAATAAGGAAAACATATGTCTAGAAATTTGTTTGCTAATGTCCCTTCTTTCCACTTTAACATTTCTGCAATCTCACTTCATGACATTTAGCTGAGAGCCCATTTCAGGCTTCCTGCTGTTTGTTTTGGATTTACTAACCTTTCTTTTTCATTTCTTTTTCTTTCTCTCATTGGTCGTGTCTTTGTGGCTTTGTGTATCTTCCATTTCAGACTGATGATTTTACTTGGAGTTGGTGCTGGTATCTTTAAGGATTTGGGTCAATATCTTATGTTTTAGGTTAGCACTGGACTGTAGCACTTAAAGCTCAGAGCATTTTAGCCATTGTTTGCTTCGCTGGTTTTTTTTTTTTTGTTTTTTTTTTCATAAAACATATGTAAGGTTCAGTATTGTGCAATACAGAGGGATATATACCTTTTTTCAGCACAGCATAGGCAATATGATGAGCTGATTTTTAGGTCATTTTAACCAACTACCCAAACATGACATGCAAAAAAACAGCACTGATACACATGATCACAGCATTTTTGTAACATCATTCCCATATTCTGATAGTGGTCAAATTTACCCTTTATAAAACTACCCAACCTTTTGTTCTACCAGGCATATCCAAAAACCCAAATACATAGTTTGAAGTCTGAAAGCCTCCCCGTTAACACACACCAGCATGTACATCACGTCAGACTTTTTCGGGTGCTGTAGTACTTAAGCCATGTTATATAAGGTTTTAATTATGAAAGATGCTGTTAAATAGCCATGGAGAATTGTATATTTGGTGCACACAAAAACAAGGGATACAATTTCACCCAGAAAGCTGGGAGGGAAATACAGACTTTTCTACGCATGTGCTTGAAGACTGTGATGGCTTATTTATTTGGTTAGCCATTTTGAGCATGATTGAACTTTTAAATGATGAAAAGGGCTAAGCTGCTGACTAACTTGAACTCTAATGTTTAACCATTTGAAGGAATGATGTTTACTTAACATGATAAAGTGTAGCAGAACACTTTGGCTCTAAATTAACTAAATAATTACTTTGAACAATTATGATTTTGATATTACGTAAAGTAATTATCATTTTCTTGCTATTACTGTATTATCGTACAGCCCTAAGGTAGACATAAATCTTCATGTAAAGACATGCTCGAGTGTATATGTAAGTCTTTTTTTTTCATTGTGTGTGTGTGTGTGTGTGTGTGAGAGAGAGAGAGGGTGTGTGTGTACATGCTCAGGCAAAGTGACGTGGGTTTAAATGTAGCTTGAAGCCAGTACCATGGCTCACAAAGCACCTCTCTAGGAAGTAAATAAATAACTAACACACTGCATTGTGTAGATACGCTGTATTATGTGCTGATTGAGCTCATCTGCCTGCACTTGTCCTGTGTCTGTGTGTGTGTGTATGTGTGTGTGTGTGAGAGAGATGCAAACCAGCCATACAGGAAAGGTTATTTTGAAGGCACCTTTAGTAGTCAGCTTAAAGGAGGTGTGGACTAGTTGTGTGATGGTGTGTAATGCATGGTGAGCGTGCTGACAGCGCTGTATGTGCACTTATGTGAGGGAAACAGGCCGGGGATGTGGCTCCCTCGAGGCTGATTACCACAAACCTCCAAATACCATTAGACCATAATGAAGGCATCCACAATCCATGTAATGAAGTGAATGGACCGTAATGTTATTATAGAGCAAGCTGGACTGTGATTTTAGTGGTACAGGATAAACACACACACATACACCGACACACACATGATGGGAACATTGTAAAAACAGTGGCTAGACACAAGTGCAATATGTTTGATTTACAGAGGCCTTCATTTAGGTAGGGTTAGGCCTGATGGGCTTCAGCTGAGGCATTAAAGACAATATAAAAATACCTTATGACTTTCCGTAAGGCAATAATGTGCCACAGGATTTTCAAAATGTGAGTAATATAGACCAGAAAAGCCTGGCATAAGCCTGGTCGATTGAAGTCTGAATGGCAGTACGGTTTGATGGCTGTGAAATATATTTTAGAGGCAAATCCTGACAAGTTGACAATTTTTCCAGACATTTGACACATAAACTGAAATATGGAGCTACAACTATACACCGTATATTAAATCAGCTATTAAAACTTGGGTTAGGAACACTTGTTGTCATATTTGGCTTTCTAAAATTATTTATTTAAATGTAATTTTACAAAATCTGCTCAAGAACTTTTCGGATGGGATTAGTTTTCCAGACATGGTGCATGGCCAAAGGTATGTGGACATCTGGCCAAGGCACTTGCACGTTATTCTTACCCAAACTGTTGGAGCACAAAGGTTTAAACGCAACATTGTCAAGAATGTCGCAATACACTTTTCCTATTACTGGAACTAAGAGGTTCAAATCTGTTGGAACATGCTAATGCCCTTGTGTGCAAGCTCCATGAAGACATGCTTTGGTGTAGGAAAACTCACGTGGCCTGCACAGAGCCCTGACCTTAACCCCAATAAACACTAGGATGAACTAGAATACTGCTAACAGGCCAGGCCTCCCCACCCACCGTCAGCGTCTGACCTCATTAATGCTCTTCTGGCCAAATGAACACAAATTCCCACAGTTATGCACAAAAATCTAATGGAAAGCCTTCTCAGAAGAGTGGAGGTTATTATAACAGCAGAGACGGAATAAATTTGAAATGGGATTTTAAATAAGCTCAAATGAGAGTGACTGGTGAGTTTATGCAAAAATAAATAAATAAATAAATAAATAAATAAAATCCACCACAAAAATTCCATGCCCACTTCAAATACCTCATTGTAATACAAGCTGGTAATCCAGAATGTGCTCTACATCATTAAGGAAGCAGCCTGTTTAAGGCCAGGGGTGTGTGCTCACTTAGGAGGCAGCCCATTTAGGAAAGCAAGGCCATTAGGCTTCATGCCAGGGGTGTGTGCTCATCTAGGATGCAGCCTATTTAAGACGCAGGGGTGTGAGGCTCTGTGCAAGGGTCTGTTCTGAGACTCGTTTTGTTTTAAATTTGTTTTCTTTATTCCCTTTTGTATTATCATATTTTATTTCATTTAATTGAGTTTTTAATTAACTATTCATTAATCATGAATCTTCTTGTATTTAATGCTGGCATTTATTCTTTAACTGACATCTGTACTCTTACTGTGTTATATAATTAACATTTTATAAAGCACTTTGAATTATTATATTATGATTATTAATAGGTCACATGACCATGACGTATGTAGGACAGGTCAACACTGGGAACTTACCTAAAACCTTCAGATGCATCGCTTCTCTGACAAGTCCTTTTGTTGTTTTGCATTTTAAACTTAGATAATGCTTAGGATTTTTATTTAGTTTTGGCAAAGGATGAAAGAATATCTGACTTCCTCTGTGAGTGCCTTTATACCAAAGAAAAAGCACAAAAACCTCTTTTCCCTCACAGGATTTACCAGGATGTTTACCAACATGCCAATTCAGGCAGGATATAAATTGTTTGGGGTGATTTCTACTGGTCATTTTATAGAAAGTAAAATATGAATTAATCTTTCCAGATGTGTGCATTGAGAGTCTGATGACCCAGATGATGAATTTGGCTGAAATCCCAGAAAGACTACAGTAACACTAATATTATGCCACCTCCCCATGTAAAACTAATCCAACCTGAATAGGTCTTAAAGGGATAGTTTGGGGGTTTTTTTGTTTACAAGTGAGTCATAAATCAATTTTGAGGGGCACATAAATTCGTTACAATCGGTCTCTGTCATTATACATTTTCCTGCTCTGTGCACCGACCGTGAAGCTTGTCATCTGCAATGCACATACAATGCAAGCAATCAGGGCCGAATTTTTAGACGCGGTTAGCCACACAGCTGTTTCTGGGGAAAGAAATCATTTACATTTGTACTAAATACACTATATCTTAGTATAGTTATACCAACTCAGTGTAGCTCAGTGGGACAACAGAAGCTTCATATGAGTCTCAGCTGATCTTTGGAATGCATTTTTGTAGGGAATGAAGGTTGTGGAATTTGGCCTCGATTTTCTACATTGTACTCGCACTCTGGTTAACAAACTCCATGGGTGGTGGTCAGAGCAAGAAGATTTTTAAAGATTAAGACCTATGGTAATGTACTTATATGCACTTCACTTTTGATTTAAGACAGATCTGGCATTCAGGCATGTGGCACCAGCACCTAAAGAGTCAGGACAAAGAGGCGACGCTTCACTGACTGTTTAGAAAATGTTACCCATTGTACTGGTACTCAGCCACTCTGGCCTGATTTGGACGTGTGACTTTGGAAGAAATATTAGTTAACAATGTTAAGCAGAAGTCCACAAAGGCCATGCAATATTTCTCTTTATTTTTTTTACATCTCATGATGGCAAAAGGTGTTTTATTCAAGATCCTGACTTATTTTCTTCTGTTCTCTAGAAAAAAAGTTATTGATATTGAAAGATGTTTTTACAAGATTACAACTAATTTATGTAATTTGTTGAAATGCATTAATGGGCAAACATACTTTATATCAGGTGTCTTAACAGAAAGTAGCTCAGTGCCCTAAGGTCAAGGGTTCAATCATAAGCTCTGGTATCTGTTCCAAATTGTTCCCTCTGGGGTAACTAGTTGTATATTTGCCATTGCTGGACCATTTTCAAGCAGGGGTGCATCACTTAAGAAGGCACGTTATAAATGTACTATATTGACCACTATAGTGATCTGAAATGGATGCTCAATATCACTTTCAGTCAGTTTGAGTGACCAGGACTTATAGCAGTATTGAGAATGAGTGAGAGAGTGAATTTCTGGAAAATGTAGATAAACACTACAGGGTTATGCAAGGTCATGGTCCAACCTACAACCTTAAGCCTATAAGGCTGTAACTCTACCATTGCACTAGCTATTTTCTGTTAAAGCACTCCCTGATGTAGAGTGTTTGGCCAATAATGCATTTTGACAGATAAAAACAAGCTGTAATCTCAAGAAACCAACTTCAGATCATGAGAAAAATAAGTCATGATCTTGATGAAAACAAAAATTGTTATCTTGAGATCACAGGAAAAATAAATCATGGTCTCAAGAAAACAACTTTGGAAACCCCTGGCTCATGTGGACGTCCATTATTGTTCACTGTTAGTTTAAACACCAATTAATTTCACAGACTCATCAGGTATGTCAGTGTTTTTGTTTATATAAAGTAGGAAAGTAGTTACAAGATCTTCAAAGTAGTGTTTTAATGCGTAAGTGTGTGTGTGTGTTTGTGTGTGTGTGTGTGTGTGTGTGTGTGTGTCTGTATTTGTGTGTGTGTGGGCTCTTGTTCATGTTCTTCATCTACAAAGTTTTCAGCTCACACATGGAGCAAGGATTAATTTCTCCCATTTCACTACTACTGTCTCTTTTATCTTCCACCCAACTCTCTCTCTCTCACACACACACACACACACACACACACACACACACACACACACACACACACACACACTTTGCACATCCATTTAATTAACTACCAAATGAATAATTCATAAAAGGACTGCAGGGTAGCAGATAATTATAACGATCACAATAATTATGTTTATTTTTTGCTTTTTATTGTATTAAGATGTCTGTGGTACTTGGGCACAGCCCAAGAAAAAGGGGCCCCTAAAGCGAATGGGGGATGGTGGGTAGTAAAAAAATGAGGAAGCGTTTCATACCTATAATCACGTGAAGGGAAAAGCAGCAGAGGAAGATTAGGAAGCAGAGGTAGGGTGTCGGACACTTGTGGTTACAGGAGTTGTGTAAACACACTTCCTAAACTTCGATTCTCTCCAAACTCTCAATATAATATACCTGTCTGGAAGAGATTTCTTATTTCTGAAACAAATAATTTGTCTACATGCTAATGAGAAGTGAAAACTGTGAAGACAAGAATCACAGTATAACAATATAATTCAAGCCACTGCATGCTAATTGGGGCTAGCCTATAGCTTTCACTTTTGATTAGTCATTCGTCAAAGCTAGCTAGCTGTGACCTGTGGCCTTTGATTAGATGATTAATAAGCTAGACAGTTACAGTTTAATAAATCACTCTAATTACATTACACACAGTCTAGACAAGTCTGTGACTGGTTCATAAATCTGTGCCGGTTTGTCGCCTGTAAATCAAGAAGGCATCAGTTGGCCATTAGGCCCCTCCCCATGGCATGGTTTCGTCCGCGTACCCTCCCTAAAGGGGATCAATCAGGACAAAAAGTCAATGGGACTCTTTGGTCATACGACTTTAACAGGTTATCAATAAGAGATTGATGGTTAAAGCAGACCCTGTGACTTTATAGGGCCCCGGAGACTGACAGAGTGGCTGCTGGAGCAAGCGGAAAATCTCCCGCTCCCCGCCCATCTGACTGCTGGTTTCACTGGTGCTGATCAATATGAGAATGAGCTACTGAGTATCCGGTTTTAACAGTAGCTGTCAGTCAATGGGGCAGCGCTGCAGGGGCTGATGTGTCCGCAGCAGGGAGATGTATCCAGCCGAGGACGCCCGCAGGTTGGGGTGAGAGCACAGGCTGACAGGCGTGCGCTGATGGTGGGCGCCATGCTTGTCTAGAGTAAATAGAAACAGCTTGTTGGACATGGAACTGTCCACCCACACTCGCTCTCACACTTAACTAGAGTTCCTCCAATCAGCACATCAAGGAGACGTCCCATCGTTAAGCTAGCCAGAGTGTGACCGCGGCCCACGCAGCTGTCTGTCACACTCCGAGCCCTGCCCCTTGCGCCTACACGTGCCACTTTTAATAGAGTGCATTGTGAGATTATAGAAGGAGAAGGAGAAGTTACCCCTGACGCAAGACAGAAGGCTGCCGCTATTCGTACGGTGCTGCCCACTCCCACCGCCTGGTGCATGCTGGGACGGCGTAGGCGTGAGAACATTTTGCGAGCACGTGTCTGGTGGAGAGAAGAGCGAACCGAAAAAGAGCGTGAGGCTCAGGTAAAGTGGAAGGCATTTTCCATCTTGGCTTTTGTAGTCTTGAGGGCATGGGTTAGTAGATTTAAAAAGGGAAATAGTTTAATTGCAATTTTTTTAGAAAGGGCCCAAGGCGGAAGAGAAATAAATTAATGGGAAAAACGTAAAAAGACTGTGGGTGGGATTTAACCCTTTTTAAGGGACGTGCAAATGAATACTTGAGACTTTTAACAATCTTTATCCATTGTCGCTTCAGTGTATGTGGTATTATGAAGAACGAAGATTTGGTCATGTTCCCGTGTTCTGGGTAAACGTTTTACCTAAAACATGCATGGGTAAAGACAGTTATTGTGGCAATACATAATTTTTTTTCCAAATGTATATTCTACGGGTGTAACGGGTGGTGTAAGCTTGCCATACTACCATCTCACAGCTCCAGAGATCCCAATTCAATCCCGAACACAGGATGTCTATGTTCTCTACATTCTTCAGGTTCCTTCTTGGTGGACCAGCATCTTTTAATTGCCTCTAAATGTGAGTGTGTGTACATGATGCCTTGCGATGGAGCGGCATGCCCTCTCTCGCACCACAGTTACCCTCATCAGGATGAAGCAGTTACTGAAGATGAATGATTTTTTTCGGAGAATACTTTCATGAATTCTTCAGTCAAAATGATTGTAAATTTAAGCTTTTATTATGTCCAATTAAGGAAATTGCAGTTATTCATTACTCGTGTACTGTAGTTGTATGGATAATAAGACAGATCCATAAATGATAAAAACTTGTGAAAAAAAAATACTTTTTTTCCTGAATTACTGTCAGAAATTAAGAAGGGCTTTGGTATTTGGAGATTGTCCTCCTAGCATTATTAAAGTATAATAGTTGAAGTTTTATATTCATGTCATATCATTGTGCATTTGAAACATTTATTGAAAAAGTTCAACAACTGCCCTCAGACTTCCAGCGAGGCGTGAGTAGGCAGAATTTCCTTCCTTTTTTTTCAGTACAGCGAGACATATCAAAGTTGTTGCCTGTGATAATCCAACACTATAGTGAAGATCAGGTGTCTATGCAGGGTCTCTACACACTCCCATGAAAGATGCAAGAGATTCAGTCTGTTTTACAGACCGTCCTCTGCTACATGTCAGCCGGATAGGTTTTCTGTCGGACAAGCGTCTATCTCGCAGGTCTGACGTACTAGCTTCATGCACATCCTCTTCACTTCCTCACATGACTCCGGCTTCACACCTTCACTGATTTAGGGCCTCTTCCTCCTGCTGCTTAACTCTCACTGTCTCACACTCTCTGCTTCTCCTCTTCTGATAATGACTAAAGAAAGGATTTTGAGGCAGAGAAATGACTGACACACTACACACATATTACACATCCCCTACTGAGAGGAACCTGCAAACACACACCCACACACGCATGCTTTCAGCGGTGTTGCATCAATACCTATTAGTCCCGCTAACAAACAAGGGAAATGAACTTGTGCTGTCTGATAAGAAGTCTGTTGAAGATGTTACCATGGCAACAATAATGAAATATAGTTTTTTTAAAAAAATGAAGGAGGTAGAATGCTACATGGTATTTGTAGGTGTGCGTGTGTATGT
The DNA here is from genome assembly GCA_028565275.1 of Leiocassis micropogon. Classification (NCBI taxonomy): domain Eukaryota; kingdom Metazoa; phylum Chordata; class Actinopteri; order Siluriformes; family Bagridae; genus Leiocassis; species Leiocassis micropogon. The sequence continues at coordinate 6,964,711 of JAOVVA010000044.1, forward strand.
GTGTGTGCGTGCGTGCGTGTAGGCGCATGTGCTTATCTCTGTCCTTCAGTAATCTGCAATCTGTATTATTAATCTGCTTGAAGCACGGTGAGGTAGTCCACATGACTGCACTGTTTTAATTTCTCCGACTGAATAAACAAATGCTCGATAAATAAGTGAATAAATTTTTATAAAAACATTGGGGAGGGGGGAAATGGAAGGAGTGAGAAAACAAGTTTCTCCTCGGAAAAAAATTTAATTTCTCACTCTGTCAGCCACGAGAGAGAGGAATGGTGTGTGTGTGTGTGTGTGGTGTGTGTGTGTATGAGAGAGAGAGAGAGAATATGACAAATTATCCGACTGTCTTTTAACTATTCATCTTTCCACATTAAAATCTTACTCTATACCACTCTCACACACATGTACACATAATCACACATACAACCTGTGGCTTCTCGCCTTTAGATGAGATAGACTTCGTTTTTTACCCCACAGGTGTGAAATTTGATTTACAGACTAACATGGCACCTTTAAAAAATGAAGGATATGGAAAGCAGGTAAAAAGATTTAAAGGTCCCCTTTTCTGTCCTGTGCTGTAACCCATCTCTCTCTCTCTCTCTCTCTCTCTCTTTCTCTCTCCTTGCCTCCCTCTCTCTCTGCCGGAAGCACTGCCCCTGGCTATAGGCTGGATCTCGATTTTAAAGCTCTTTAATTTTTAATTGAGCATTCTTCACTCTCTTCCTCCCCGCTATCCTTTCTCCCCTCTATTCTTCTCCTTTCTTTGCTCGCATCCTTTAGGCATCCTTTGAGGGTCACCAGATATCTTTCTCACTCAATAAATAATTCTGATTGTCCCCTTTTACATGTACAAGCACACACCAGCATATACACTGAGGCCTCACATCTCCAGGGACGAGGGTTCGATTCCTGCCTCGGGTATGTGTGGTCGTGGAGTTCGCATGTTCTCCCTGTGCTTGGTGGGTTAACTTCAGATACTTCGCTTTCCTCCCACTGTCCAAAGGCAAGCAGATTAGGTTAAATGGCGTTCCAAAATTGCCCGTTGTGTGTGAGTGCCCTGTGATGGATTGGCACCCTGTCCAGGCTTGCCTAACCTCTTAACCCGCCTCGTGCCCTACGTCTCCTGAGAAAGGCTCCAGTCCCCCAGCAACCCTGTACAGGATTAGCAGTATAGACAATGTATGTGTATATATACACACATTGTATATGTATATATACACATACTTGTCCCTGAACGCACCAATTTTTCTGGTTTTGTAAAAGGCCTAGTAGTGAGTGAAGAAAGCTCAATCTTACCGAAAATAAAATATTCCTACAAAATGTCACTCGCTCCCTGAAGAACCACACATCGTCTACCAAATCGATTCACATTAGTTGTTCAATTGACTTTGGCTTGAACCTCTTTGCTCTCCATCTTTCTCTCTCTCACTCCCTTTTGCACTCTATTTCCTTTCTTCCTTGCACTTTTCACTTCCTTCTTGTCTTTCCTCGTTTTTCCCTCTCTCAACCCCCCCTCCCCCCCCCCCCCCCCCTGTTTCTCTCTCCACATAACTTTTGACACAACGTTATAGTTTTGTCTCGGTTCTCAAACTCTCTATCCTTTTTCTCGCCGGGTTCTGTCATTTGCTTTTCTTTCTTCTATTACTCTATCCATCTTTCCACACTTGGCAAGCACCTCTGATCTCTTTTTCTTTCCTCTTCTAATCTGTCCCTCATCCTCTTTCACTCATTGTCACTAACCCGCAGTAAATCTCTCTCTCTCTCTTTCTCCCCTTCTATCTCTATCTCTCTCGCTCTAATCGTATCTCCGTCATTAACTTCCACTGACACTAACTCTTTCCTATATCCCACCAACACACAAACACACACACACACGCGCACGACAAAACAGCACAGGAGCATTCATGCATTTAAAAGCACCCTCCCTTTCCACATTGTCCTCTGTTGCTTCTTTATCTTGGTTAAAAATGTCGATGCCAGCAAGATTCCGGGTTGATGCCTAACGTTGGATAAACGTTTGTCCGGCCCTCATTGTCGGCTTATCTCTGCAGCGCCGCAGGCCCCTGGCTATCTCCAGCACTGAATCGACGTTAAATCAGCGTTGAATTAGCGTTGCACCATCACTTCAGGGCCGCCGCTCTTATCTCGCTGCTGTTTTCTCAGATGGCGAAGCAAAATGCAACCAATGGGAGAGGCAGTGTGTTTGGTCCACCCCAATTCTGAGACATTATCAGAGAGCTCTTCATGTGCTTTCTGTATTCATTATAATATGAGAGTGGCTAACGCAGGTGTACAGAGTGATTTATAAATTCTGCGGCATCTGCTGCATTTACTAGAAAAAGGAGGCTGCGCGCTTATGAAAATGTACTTTATACCACAGTGCTGTTGAATTTTCGCATCTGAATGGTCAGACAGGGGTGATGAATTTGCCAGAACAGCATGACTCAGACAGTAATGCAAGCTGTAAGTCAGATGACAGGTTTATATTAATGCAGCCTTCGAATGTCACCGTTTCTGTAGTAACAACTTACACAGGTACTTGTACGGTGGACACACTACATAATCCACGAAAATGTGTTAACTGTTAATATAATAAATAATATTTTCATAAGAAATTTCCTAGTGAACTTTTTTGTAGGATTCTTTACTGTCAGTGCTTTGTGCATTTGGACAGGGGACCGATTTGTGCTGTTTGGTTTAAGTGATCACTGGGACTAAATGTTATGTATAATATATATATCCTGTATATATACAGTACTGTGCAAAGGTCTTAGGCACCATATTATATGCTGTACCAATTTTGTTATATATGTTTATCATGTCTGCATAATTATGTACAAAATCATTCAGTATTTCCATATGTAACTTTAAAGTTAATAAATAACATTACAGGAGAATATATGCATGGCTGTAAAGAAAAAAATATATACTACAAGACAGACCAGTTTTCAGATGGAAAC
>JAOVVA010000044.1:6998275-7014127 GCA_028565275.1 Leiocassis micropogon
GATAGATAGATAGATAGATAGATAGATAGATAGATAGATAGATAGATAGATAGATAGATAGATAGATAGATGGATAGTGAAGGTGTCTAAATACTTTCTGAAGCCACTGCATATACTGTAACTCAGTGTGTCTATATCTCCATACACATATTAGAGACCTGATAGACTGACACATAACCACTATAAAATTGATAGTTGTAGACACATTTCCAATGAATATGTAGGAAATTTGCCAGGATTTGTCATATTTTCCTGCAGTGATGCCAAATTTAAGCATTCAAATGACATTGTACTGTATCTGCATGTAATGTTTAGGGCCAGTGGAAGGAAAGCCAGTTTTAATTTGATAAATATTAAAGACGGTATTATGTGTACACAAGGTTTAATTACAGGTGAATAAGTATTTACAAGGTTGAAAAGCTTAAAAACATCTAATGAAAATGATGTTAAATTATGATAAACAGGAAGCTGTTCTTCACAAAACAGCAACAAAAGAAACCGTTTAAACCGTCACATATCATCCTCTGAAAACCCTTTAGCTCTTTCTTAACTGGTCGTATCAGTTTTACTGTACCTACTGAAGTATTCCTACCACCTATGAATTATGAATAATATGCTTTAAGGTGAATGAAAAAACAATAACCTGTGAGTTTATGGGGTTAAAGAAAAATCAGTACAGTTTATATGAGACCTTTTGCTCACTGGATGTGCATCTATGGGAGGAACAAGAAGAGCAGGACATGTATTCAGGATTAGGTTGCAATGAATAAAGAATAAAATGACAAATGCTTGTGAGTGCTGCGATTCAGCATCATCAGTAGAGCGTTAAATATCTGCAAGCGTGCCACCCCTGTTTCTCAGCCCCCAATACCAGGACGTCGTTATTGACTTTGACGGACAGTTATGATTTGAATGTGTAGCTAGTAACGTAGGCTATCATTATGTGGGTGTTTCTTTAAAGCCATGTCTCTCTCCATCCCAGTGGATCTGGTGGATTTGGTGCAATTACATCCAACCCCCTCGCCCCCATACACACACATGCACACACACACACACACACACACACACACACACACACACACACACACACACACACACACCCCTTGGTTAAACCACCCAGAGGGATACAGAAGGAGGTGAGAGGGGGAGAAAGAAGGTGTGTATGGGGAGAAGGACGAGTGAGATGTTAATTAACCCCCACCCCCCTAATCCTGACATGCTCAGTCTGTTCCCCTGATCCCTCGACTTTAATCCACACCTGAGCCCTCACCGCCTCACACACGTGTGTGTATATACCCTTGTGTATAAATGTACAGTCTTGAGCCACCCCTCATTTTGTCACATTTTGCTTCCAAAGAGCCTTTGCTTGTATTTTAATATAGTATTAAGGATCAGTTCTCCACGTTTTCTAAAGGACTATACAGTATTTGGTTCTCATTTTTGGCAAGGTTTTGGCTCTCATTTTCAGTCCCTCATTTTCAGTTCCTGAGCAGTTTTAGAGAAATCTTTTTGTTATTGTTGTTGTTGTTGTTGTTGTTGTTTGTTTAGTCACACAGTGACCAATGAATCATTCAAGCATAAAAAGCATCTAATTTAAGGCATGAACCAGTAAGAAACTAGTATACTGGTATACTATATACACTATGGTGAATGCTGAATGGTTGGAACAGACGAGAGGGGAAATGAGGTTGCTGCTGAGATTCTTACATAAACATCTTAGATACTTAAACTGTATCTTTAGGCACTTTAAAACCTGTCACAGTAAAACATTTATACCCATTTCTTTAATTTATTATGAAAAAAAGGGATGGCTGAAGACTATTAGTCTTTTACTATACATACAGTACACACACTCATAAATGTACACAGGTGCTATGTGTTCGACTGAGCCAGGTTTTCCTGAACAACTGGGCTGTAATTCAGGCTACAACTGATTTATGATCATATCAGAGGAATTCTGTGGTATTCCATCCAACGTGTATGTAACACGCGAGAGGACTGTGTGTTTGAACTGGCTTTAGACTATAGTTCTGTATGTGTGTGTGTGTGTGTGTGTGTGTTACTGGCTGCTACATCACCAATATGAGCCAAAGCCTGCAGTGAGGCAGCGTTCGCTGACTTTACCCAGCACGCAGTCAGCGTCATCTGGATTTCAGTGTGACAGCTGTGTGTGTGATAGTAAGATGTGTGCGGGTGTGTATGCAAGTGCGCGGGTGTGTTTTCTGATTTGTTTGTTTGTGCCACCGCATCTGTGTAGCCTTTAGATAAAGCTCGCCAGCGTCTGATTGACAGTTCAGTTTTACCCCCCGTTCTCGCTTTCCATTCCTCGTACTAATTGTAACAATCTCTATCTTACTTTTTGTTCTCTTTTCCGTTTTCCATCGAAAAATACTCTATCTGGCCGAACAGAAGTAGCAGTGTGTGTGTGAGTGTGTGTGTGTGAGAGAGAGGGAGAGAGAGAGAGCAATTACAGTCCCAGGGGTTTGGAGAGCTACCAACAAAACCTCATTGCAACAGAGAAAACTGGAAAATAAAGAGGTGGAAAAAGAAAAAGAGAAAGCAGAAAGAAAGGCTTTTGAGGCCCTCATGGTTTGATTGTCATTGCTGCCATTTCACTGCTAGTGTTTTTCCTCTTTCATCTCAGAACATTTGAAATCTCTCTCTCCCTCTCTCTCTCTCTCTTTCTCACTCTCACACACTCACACACTGTGTTGAGCAGTAAGAGAGTTGGGAGTGTAATATTGGAAGTGGAGATTGATCAGAGGCAGCCGTAGGCCGAGCGCGCTCAGAGCTGTGGTTAGCGCGCGTTTGGCCACACTGCTCCGGACTGGAGGATCTAGAGAGGTTGATTGGACTGAAAGCGTAGCTTTCACAACACTTATGTTGACCTTGGACACTGAGAGCGGTATTATTATGCCAGAGACAGCCTTGATGGAGAGATTGTGTGTTTGTGTATGTGTGTGTTAGGGAGCGAGTGAGAGAATATAAATGCGTTGTTGAGTGACTCAGAGACCAACATGAAAGGTAGACTGTGAGCCTGAGGAATTGCAAGTGTGTATAAGTATAAGAGGTAATTGTGTGCGTGCGTGTGTGTTTATCTGTTTGGTTCTTGATAGAATGCTTTGAGCTAAAGACCAGCTCTCTATTTTCTTTCTACTCTTTTTGACTCAGTTTATGTAGCATAATAACAGCCATGATGATTACACTTCCTCTGTCCTACACTCTGTTAACTAGTAAGTACTCAGTGTGTGTGTGTGTGTGTGCATGGGTGGACAGGTGTGTACTTTTTGTATGTAGCAATACTGAACACTAGCCCACTCACTCACTCACTCACTCACTCATCGTCTATACCGCTTTATCCTGTATACAGGGTTGCGTGGGGCCTGGAGCCTATCCAGGAGACTTATGGCACAAGGTAGGGTACAGCCTGGATGGGATACCAATCCATCACAGGGCACACAGACATGCATTCACACAACTATGGGCAATTTGGAAATGCCAATTAGCCTAATCTGCATGGCTTTGCACTGTGGGAGGAAAACGGCGTAACCCTAGAAAACCCACCATGAACCGGGAGAACATGCAAACTCCATGCACACAGACCCCGAGGTGGAAATCGAGCCCGCATTCTGGAGGTGCAAGGCGACAGTTCTAACCATTACACCACCATGCTGCCAAAACTACCCCAATTGTATGATAATATACAGTGGAACCCCAGACTGCAAGTAACCCGTAAGTTTGCAAACGTTCCACAAGACAAGCAAAAATCTTTAATAAATGTTGTCTTACGACTACTAAATATCATCGAGTATCACGTGGCACGCATGCGCTTCTTATTTTGTTGCCGAGAGTAACGTGATCACAACTGAGCCTATGGTTTTTCTCTAAAGCATCTTTTATTTTGTGTTTGTATGTATGTGTGTCCTACACAGCAGCCTGGTTTTTGTTATAACTATTTCATGCCTTTCTGTCATTGTCAATAGAGCCATAAGTTACAGAACTGTCGGCTCTGCATTTTTCAAAGGTATAGTGCAGGTTTGTACTTTATATTTTGTATTAATTATTTTTATATGAATACTTTTGGGTTGTGGAACGAACCGTCTGAGTTTCCATTATTTCCTATGGGGAAAATTCGCTTTGATATACAAGTGTTTTGATATACAGACACGCTTCCGGAATGAATTATGCTTGAGTCCAAGGTTCCACTGTACTTCAAACAGATGCAAATGGAGAAAACATACTCAAGCTATGGGCAATATGTTGATATTGTACTAAGAACCATTTCATGCACATTTTGTAAGATGCACAAGCCATCACTGATGATGTGTAATTTGAAAAAAGTAGTCTTTCTATCCTACTGGATGATAGCTCATGCTAGCACTAGCAGGGGTGGAAAATACTTGACTTAAGTATCTTTCTATATTTATACTTTGCTTGAATAATAATAATAATAATCTTTACATTTTCTTTTAAATTTCTTTACATTTCAAAAAACAAAGTTTGAAGTAATTCTTTACATTCTGAATGAGGCTCTTTAAAGTCTCTTCTTCCCCTCCTCTCACCCAGAAACTGACTGGACACTGTATATCAAACAAATGAGCTCAGTTTATGCGAAGCAAAGACTAGTAGATGTCCGACTAAAGCACTGAACTTTTATTTAAATTGGAAAAGCATGCTAAAAGCTTTGCAACCATAACTGGCTGTTTTAAAATAAGTTGGCCACATTGTCCTTGCTAATGCCCTTGCAAAAACCACAATAGGCCATAGTTCCATTCCACAGTGTATTTTAAAGTGGACTCAGTGCTCCCTGCTCACTGTGCAGGGGGGTGATGGGTAAAGGAACTTCCCCAGACAAAAAGTTCTCCATTCAGGACACCCTGTGACATCCCCATTGCAGACATCACTTCCTCTTGCGTTACCTTGGTAACGTGATCACCTCGGATCCCTAGTGTTGCCACCATGAAGATTTCACATTTCTGAAAAAAAAATATTTTTTAAAAATATTAATTAAATAAATTAATACAATTAAAATACCCACACACACACACACACACACACACACACACACACACACACACACACACACACATATATATATATAAACTATATATATTAAAGTATGTATTGAAACAAAAAACAATCAATCACAAGTACAATATTGAAATGTATACAGTGTAACTTATATACTGAATATAAATATATTTGATTTAAAGGATTTACAAGATGCACACTGTCATTTTTAAAGAGATTATTATTATTATTATTATTATTATTATGCAGAATACTAGCCTGTGTAATATTAATGATTTATTGATTAAGCATTTATGTAGATTACTTACAAATTATCATTATTATGGAACATTATCATTATGTCATCCTTGATGATAATGAACCGTGCATGAAATTAATGCCAAGTCTCTTATGAGCTCCAGTTTTGTTTTGTTTTTTCACCAGCTTCAGTGAGGCGCAGTGACTGATGGGTAATTTCCTCATCTGCCCCCTGTGTGCACTTGTTCCCTGCACCTTTAAACTGAGTAGTTTCTCTCCCAACGTGCAGTCAACATGGCTGGGATAACAGCCCAAATCAAATCCCAATTTATGGTAAATATAGTTTTTTTTTTACTATTTTTTAATTTATTAAAAGTCAAACACATTTTTTAAAACTTTTCAAAATTGAGTACCTTTAAAAATAGTAACCTTTTAACCTTATTATTTCCACTTTTAACTAAGAGACATTCTGCCACATTATATATACTCTCACTTAAGTATAATTAATAATTAGAATTCCTCTCCTTTTTTCCAGCTTCAAACTGTCAGGAGTCAATTAATGTATCGCCGTTTATAAAGAATTTCCACAAATATTTCATATTTGTGTAATGTGTCAGCAGAAGGTTAACTTATCTACAGACTCACATCACATCACATCACATCAGACAAACCATCAAACACAAACTAAAAAGTAGTATGTTGTATTTCACTACACTTTGCTTTTTATCCATACTGTAGCTGTGTTGCTAAACGGAAATTTATGTGAAAGCTTCTTAGAACCTCAAGGTCTAACGTGAACAATTAACTGTAATAGGATGTGAATGTAATTTATTCATTTCACACTGAATAGTTCAGGTTTCATTAAAATATTAATTGCACATGCAATCACAACTCATAATGCAGTTATTAGTCATTTCCGTTTAACAAATCCCGTTATGTTGCAAATACAGATGTTTATGAATAGTGAATAAACTTTTCACACTTTAATTCAAGCCTCATTGAACAAGACGACACTACTTAACCAGTTATGTACAATATGTTCCATGAAACAAAGTGTTACACAGACATGTATTTCACATACATGCTTCAGAAACCCTGTACTTAAATCTTACATATGGACTGCATGTGTCTTATTTGCTGTCTATTTGAACGATTGTATGTCATTTTTCAGGTTTGGGTAGCTGATCCCCCACATTAGAGCAAATCTAAACATGCAGATGAGCCAGTGTGCATCATTTCCGTAATTTAACTGTAATTTGTGTTTCCACTTTGTGGGTTTAGACATTTCTGACAGATGATGTCTCAACCCAGCAATTCTGTGCATGTACATTTTTTTTCACAGTGTGTGTGTTTATACCATGTCCAAAGGATGTGTTGGTAGTTATATTTTATGTTTTGACTATATTCATGTTTATGATATTTGCCAAGATATTTTGATTTCCTGACAGAATATATCCATACATGAAAGAAACTGCAAGGATATAATTTGTGTTGTTGCTGTATGCCTTTGGGCATTTATGACAAGTGATGTCTCAATCCAGCAATTCCAGGTGTGTGTGTGTGTGTGTGTGTGTGTGTGTGTGCGCGTGTGTGTGTGCGGGTGCGCGCAGTGTTTCAGGGTCACATTTGGCCCAAGGCTCCTGCAGAGGTAGTTGGAAGAAAACAGGTGGAGGAGAAGAAGAGAGAAACGCTCACACCTCCGGAATGTCTTTACTCCTTTCTGCCTCTGGGAATTAATTTTGCACTCATCTTGTCTCTCTCTCTCTCTCTCTTTCCTCTCCCTTGCTTGTCTTTTCAGACACAGAGGAACAGATGGGGGGAGACAAGGTGGGAGACACACCTGTTTTTGTCTGCAGAGAGAATGAGAGACAGAGCGGAAGAGAGAGAAAAAGAAAAGAACAAAAGGTGATTGATTGGTTTTAGTTTCGTGGATGTTGCTAATTGGGTATTTGATGTTTTTTTTAAGTATTTTTAACTGACTGAACTTTAAAAAAAAAAAAATAAAAACAAGAATAATACACATTTCTAAAGAAGTCTGCTCAGTGTCAGTAAATGTGCCATAGGGACACATATGTGGGTGCATGCATCGGTGTTACATGCAATAATTATGATGTCAAAACACAGTATTTGTTTCGGACCAGCCCTCCTTACCACATTATATTCGAGCCCGTGTTTAATTCCTCTATGTCTCTGCATCATTCAGGAGTGATTCAGAGCCAAAAATGTGTGCAAAATCTTTCCCCTCCAACCATGGATAAACGTACTCCGGTAATAAACTCTCAGCCTGACAAGGCCACGATGGCATGAGCGTATATACAATATGTTGAATCTGGTGTTTATCAGAGCCGGTGTGGTATTTGATTATGTCTGTGAAGGGTGTGTTGTCTTTAGCATTACGCTTGCAGGATCAGGAGACGGAATCCCAGGATCATGCAGAGAGGGATTTTCATTCCTCTATCATGCGGAACTTCAGGATTCCTGCATTTCAGTATGATTATCTGGCTGTTTGTTTTTCAAGAGTGGGCTGCGCTACTCAGGCAATCAGTGCACCAAGCCCAGCTTCCCAAACGTGTTAACAACATCCTCACTTCTGGGACAGGTTCAGAATGAGAGTTTTAAAAAAAAATCATAATTGGAAATAAAATAAATGAACAGTTCTGCAGTGGAGGACTTTACAGTTATTGGAGATTTTCCAAGGGAAAAAAAATCTGTGCCTGAAGTATTCCCATAACACTTAGACACATAGGCATTAACAAGCTTGTGCTGCCTAGGCTGTGAATAAATTTGAAGTGATATCTGTGCCATGACCAATTTAATATTATGATAACTTTTGAAATCAAGGGGGGATTTGGAGTTTGCAAGAATAATGCCCATCACAACCCAAATAGTTTAAGTTTATAGATATACTCAGCAAAAAAAGAAATGTCCTCTGACTTTCAACTGTTTTTACTTTCAGTAAACTTAATGTGTAAATATTTNNNTTCCACAGGTGCATGTTAATTAATTGATTATGGTTAATTGAACATGCATGGAAAACATTGTTTAAACCCTTTACATTAGCATACATGAATGTCTATATATAGACTTTTAAATTATTAAAACAGACTTTTAAAAATCCATTAAATGTCAGCTCAAGATTGGTTAGGACTTTATTTGTTTATTATAAATCTTGTAGTGTGCCAAAGGCATGGTGTAAAGCTAACCTGACAGGAACTAAATTTTTATCTTTATTTTTTATAATTGTTCATGATTAAAATCTCTACTAATAACTCTGCCAAGTGATATAATATAACTGGCAGAGGAGGACGAGGAAGTGCAGTTATTTATAACGGTATACAGTACTACGCATCATACAATATATATATATATGCACTTGACCATGCTATTACGTCAAACATACATTCAGATCAGTAGAATATTTAAATGCTGCAAATGTTTTATAGGAGGCCGTACTGTACATTCATAAATAATGATCCTTAGGCCTCTAACTGGCGAAGTGGTAAAGTTCTCGCCCTATTATCCGGAGATCGCGAGTTTGATTCCCAGGTGTTGCTGTAACCTGACATGACTAAATTAGGGAAAAAATCAGGGGAAAAAATCTCCCCCACCTCGTTCCTGTGAACATTCAGCTAGTAAAGCATCTGATCCTTGAAAGTCGATGGATAACTTCAGGTTTCAGGTCTTCCAGGTTCGATTTCCGTCTCTCTGGAGTTTGCATGTTCTCCCCGTGCTTGGTGAGTTTTCTCCGGTTTTCTCCCACGATTCAAAGACATGCAGATTAGGCTAATTGATGTTCCCCAATTTCCCATAGTGTGTGTATGTATGTGTGGTCTACAATGGATTTGCACCCTGTCCAGAATGTACCCCTTCTCATTCCCTTAGTCTCATGGAATTGGCTCCAGGCCCCTCCGCAACCCTATAAACAGGATAAAGCAGTATAGATGATGAGTAACTGAGACCAGCATATTTCTCTAATGGAATGTAAAAAAAAATTAATTCATTATTAATTTTTTTAATGACAAAATTAAAATTATTCAACACAGATTTCAAACTTTAAGTTTAAAGTCAAAAAATTTAATAACTAGCCATGTAGACAACAATAGAACTACAAGAGATCAGCTATTAAAATGCTTTACTCCTCTTCGAGAGAACATAGATCCCTAAATCCCTTACCTACATAGTTCTTCAAACAGATACTACCAGAAGCAATCAAACCTCCATTACAAATAATCAATTCTTCTCTTAGCACTGGTGATGTTCTCAAATCCTTTAAACTAGCAGTAATCAAACCCTTAATTAAAAAACCTGACCTCGACCCCTCTTAGCTGTTCAACTATAGGCTAATATCAAACCTCCCCTTTATCTCCAAGATACTGGAAAAGGTCATAGCACAGCAATTATTCTCATGCCTACATGGGAATAACATTAAAGAGACCAGTAAGGATTTCGGCCACACATAGCACAGATACAGTGCTGGTTAAATTGGTAAATGACCTACAACTGGCCTCGGATCAGGGTTGTGTTCCCTTACTTGTGTTGCTTGGCCTTAGAACAACTTTTCATATCACTGATCATATTATTCTCCTTAATAGAGTAGAAAATGTTGTAGGATTTAAAGGAACTGTCCACTCTTGTCTCAGGTCTTATTTGACTGATTGTTATCAGTTTGTAGATGAAAATGCTGACTTGACACACAATTGTGTGGTTCAGCAAAGCCAGAAGAGAGACACCAGCTTATCAAAGTTGAGCAATGTTTAAACGACATTAGAACCTGGATGTTGAGTAATGTCCCCTTATTTATTTCTCCAAAGAAGGATGTCCTGGTACTACAACAACATGAATGAAGCTTTTTGATCAGATAATAACTCAGGATGGTGTTTCTTTACCTTCTGATCTTTTATGATCCACCACACTTGCTTCTATCAAAAGGTACACACGCTTTGCTAGGACATAAATCATAAATAATTAATAATAGATAATGAATAATAAATAATGAATAACAGCAGGGTCAGAACTTTCTCTCAGAAAGACAAACAATTCTGGAAAAGCCCTCCAATTAATGTTCAGGACTGAAACACAGTCTCAGTGCAAAACCTAATCGTCTGCTCAAGCCTTCGGACGATTAGTTTTTTTCCCCCCTCTCTCTCAGGTATAACCACAGGTCTGGAAGGTTCATGGGTCTATAGTGTTTTAGTGAACTGGGATGTTTGGATCCTCCCACACCGAAGGGATCTCATGCATCTATTCAGGTTTGTTGAGAGTGTAGGGGCCTGCCTGATTTATGTCCCAGAGTCCCATCATACCTGTGTTACCTCCTGACTCTCCCTTTTTCTTATGCTGTCATACTGAATCCTACTGTAGCTTGTGCTCTACACACTATGAACATCTTCCTAAATCATAACAAGACAAGAGTACAAAGAATAATCTGTGTTACTCCCCATCCTTCTCTCTCTCTCTCTCTCTCTCTCTCTCTGATGAGCTACACATGGTCTGACTCTTTATGCTCTTCAGACCTACCCGATCCATCCTGATGCCCCACTTCTGCTTGAAGCTTTTGTCACCAAAAAAAAAATCGGTGCTGCAGAGGATGACCTCATAAGAATAGACTCAAATTCTCCATATGATTACTGTGTATGGCATCACACAGTCACCCTAAAGATAGCCACACATGCGCATTAGTTTGACTTTTAGCATATCAAATCATAACTTAAATTCTGTATATGGTTTATGATAATATGTATTAGTTAAATAGCTCACTCTCACTCATTCATTGACTATACTGCTTTATCCTTTATATAGGGTTGCAGGGGGCCTGGAGCCAATCTCAGGAGACTGGCGTGAGGTGGGGTACACCCTGGAGGTGCAAGGCGACAGTGCTGACCACTACTCCACCGTGCCGCCTGTTTAAAGAACTATAGAAATAAATGTAATTAAACTAAATATGAGCTAATATGGTACAAGAGACAAGAGTGAATTTTAATTTTTACTGGTAATTAGAGCCGTAGATAACAATTTTAAATGGCAGAATATTTGAGAAAATGTTCCCTACTTGAGTGCTGCAAGGCTGGGTACATAATTAAAAAAAACATTCAAAAGGTGTGTCTTTGAGTTCAACAGTTTGAACAGTTTTTTTTTTCTTTTTTCTTTTTTTAAATAGGCAAATGCTTTGTTTGAATTTAAATTCTCACACCGTCATATGGACTCCTTGGTACAAAGCACTGATTAGGTATGGGGTCCAGAGATGTAACTGAACAGGAATACATTATTCAGAATGAGCAGTGAAGTTCTATAGTGAGACAAATCTAGTAAAACTGACTGACTGACTTACTTACTTACTGTTCTGAGAGAAAAAAAAAATTGAATGTCAACAATAAGCTACCGAGACCACAAGATAGTTGAACTGAAGTTTGTATTTATTTCCAACTTCAGATATAACTAATGAGACCCTGCTAAAGACATGTCCATGGGATGGCAGTCTTCGGAAAGATCTTCGTCTTCAAAAACGTGGCTTCACATATATTTCCGTTCCTTCATCTATATAAAATCATCAGGTAGACAGGCATCCTTTTACTGTCAGGTGTCTCGTCTTCAGAGTCTTTAAGCTTGGAACATTTGTAGTTGTTGTTGTTGTTTGTCAGCTAGTTCCTCATTTGAGCAACACAGTTGCTCTCTTCCTGCTGGCCACTAAAGCAAAGACACGATCCAAAGCCAAAATGGAGCTCAGGCTTGATCTACAATAGAGCTGTGCATGATCTGTGTTTGGGGTCAGGGTTTCAGCAGAGAGGGGGAAAAAAGCAGCTTTCAAAAGACCCACTCGAAAGGTACACACGAAGCACGATGACATCCATTTAAGTGTATTCTCTCTCAAGTGTGGTTTTGTGTTTTCTTTCTCTTGTCCTCTCTCTCTCTCTGAGTCCTCCATTAGGATACACTCTATTCCCTGCTTTTTTTTCTTTCTTTTTTTTTAAACTTGATGATGGAGGTAGGAAGCAAAAGAAAGCAAACTCAAAATACAGGATGATGCACGCTGTCAAAAAAAAAAAGGACAGCCAATGTACAAATGAAGCACAGAGTCTGAATTGAAGGACAGAATAGAAGGGAGAAAAAGCAAGAGAGAGAGAGAGAGAGAGAGAGAGAAGGAGGGACAGAAGGGGTGAAAGGAGAGGTAAAGTGGTGTAAGTGGGGCTTTGCCTTCTCTCCTCCTCTCTCGTTATCTCCATTAACACCTGCTGCGCTAACGAGGCTGCCTCTTGGTTACCATGGCAACAGCTTGTCACACAACACCCCTTTACTACACACCTGCCTGGAACGAACCCCACATACATTCTACACACACACACACACACACACACACAAGGCCTATTTGTCTCTTTCAGGTGCTGAAAGAACACACATAGAGAACAGAGGCCAAGGGCTGTGCACACACACACGCACAAACACACACACACACCACATCATTTAGTATTTTCTCTATCCACTGTATCAGCCGCGTGCTTGACGCGGCCAGATACAATCTTTGTTTGTGTATGTGTTTAAGTAAAGCTGTCTGAGCTGATCAATTGAGACCTGTGTGTGCATATGTGTGTGTGTGTGTGTTAGTGTGTGTCTTCTTGATCTTTTTATCACCTGCTTGGTCTAATGCAGTGTACAGGCTGTGCAGGCAAAATAGTAGCACTACACAGTGAGAATAAAAAGCAGTAGAATATACACACACACTGGCGCGTTTGTCAGGAAGTATAGGTTACTTCGTTTAAGTATGATTACCCACGAAGCCCGTCTTTTATCGCACACGGTTTATGAGCCTCTTCCATATCATTTGATCACAATGGACCAGATATAGTTTGGGAGATGATCCAATCTCAGCACCGCAGTGACACTGACATCATGTGTGCATGTGTGTGTAGGGCAGTGCTGCTTGGATATTTACGCACTGTGTACATTTTACATGCCTGTTTACTCTCACATACGCCTTGTGGCTATAACCAGGTAGAGGCTATAGCTCTTTGTTTTCTCTACACATACACTGAGACAGACACCGATATGAATGATGCTGATCAAAGCGCAGGCTCATTTCCCATTCTGAAGTCATAATTTTGACATTTTGGCATACGTAGATAAATGGGTTATAAATGTAGGGGGATAGCGAGATGTCTTTCAGTGGAATTGGACTTGATTTAAATGTGATTTTCGTCTTTTTTCACATTTGGGAGTAATCTGATTTGGAACTGCTGTAACGTCTGGTTGAGATGTGTGCAAAAGAAAAATATACAGTATTTCATTTTAGGGAACCATGAAGTTTTCGTAACAATATAGTCAAGATTTCATCATGCAAACAGATTTCCCAGGCAGCCACATACACTATGTGACCAAAAGTTTGTGAACAACTGATCATCACACTTTTGCTTGTTTTCAAATCTCAGTTTAGATTCTGTCCTCATTTGCTGTTATGCTAACCTCCGCTCTTTTAACACGTTTAGCATCAGAAAGTTGGAATTCCAGTTCATCCCAAAGGTGTTCATTGGGGTTGAGGTCAGGGCTTTGTGCAAGGCACTTAAGTTCTTTAAGAAACTTGCTTTGTGCACCGGGCGATGTCGTGATGAAACAGGTTCAGTTCTTTTTATTACTGTAATGCTACAACATATAAAGACGTTCTGTGTGATTACAACTTTGTGGCAAAACAATTTAAGGAAGAACGTGTGAGATGGTCAGGTGTCCACATACTTCTGGCTATATGGTGTATATTCTAAAAAACGAAACTAAAAAAGCTAAAAACAATGCTACAAATGATTAAAGAATATAATTTTTATAAAAAAAAAAAAAATTAACTAATATTCAATATCAAATGGTGGTTTTCAAAGTAGGATCTGTGTAACATAGACTGGTTGATGATTTTTATTTTATTTTACAATGCTGGAATTCACATCCCCTTACTATCAAGTATAGTAGTATCTTTACTATATTTATATAATATCTTTATTATTAAGTTATAGTTATTAGCTATTAAAGACCAAGTGACTCAAACTGAACTCTATTGAATTGTAAATGTGTTACCGTCAATTTAAATCTAATGATATATTTAATAAAAATGTTCTCTGGCTCTTGAAAGTTCCGGCATAAAAAATATATGGCTTTGATAAATCCTCAGGAGAGGTCAGATATAGTTATTATAATACTAATAAATAATGGTAATAATTCATTCGTTCATCTTCTATACCATTTTTTCATATTATCTATACCGGTGTACCCGGAGGAAACTCACCACCAACATGCAAACACAATGCACATGTACATAGACCCAAAGTGGGAATTGATCCCTCGACTATGGAAGTGCAAGGCCATAATGCTAACCACTATTGTATCACTGCATTAACTAATAATTATTTTTTTACTTTTAGATTATTATTATTATTATTATTATTATTATTATTATTATTATTATTATTATTATTATATGTACAATACATCACAGTGAAATTCTTTCATTTTTCCTTTTTTATTTTCTTTAAAAGTGGTTACAGCACTGCTAGAGGGTAGATATGGTTAAAGGTTTGAGGGCCCCAAGGTGGCAGTTTCATGGTGAACCCATAACCTTCTAATCAGTAACTCAAAGCTTTAACTGTTTAAGCAACACTGGGCAGCACATTTTTTATTTATAGATTTTTTTATTTAGTATATTTATCAAATAAATCTGCACACATAAATATCTTTTACAGTAGGGGATCACTGGCTGCAAAAAGGTCGAGGACTACTGATATATAGAGTGTGTGATGGAGTATAGAGGGAAGAATGAAAGAAAGATCTGTAATTGTGTCTTGCTGCTGTCCATTTCCTAAAGTGCAGCTTTGGTTCGTTGTTGTGTGTGAGAGAAATAGACTCTAGATAAATGATGGTAGAGAGGCAGAGCTGAGGGCAAAAGAATGCAATATTGCACTCTTTCTTGTGTGTGTGTGTGTGTGTGTGTGTGTGTGTGTGTGTGTGTGTGTGTGTGTGTGTGTGTGTGTGTGTGTGTGTGTTAGATGAATCAACATTGGAAAGTAACTGAGATAGTTTCATTTTTTCCCCCAAATCATTTTATTGTAAATCACATTGTTGGCATTGCAGAGTTTAACGCATCACCATAACCTCCTCCAAATGACAATTAATAAATTTATGAAGTCGTTCAAAAATATAATCAACTATTCATTTTAAATTATGGCAGAAATTCTCCCTTTCTCTCTCTCTCTCTCTCTCTCTCTCTCTCTCTCTCTCTCTCTCTCTTTTTCTCTCTTTTTCTCTCTCTCTTTCTCTCTCTCTCTCACACACACACACACACATCTTTCAAGTCATAGCTGGATTTCTGTGTAAAGTTCGCTATAACGGTCGTCTTTACAGATGGACTGGTACAAGCACACAGCAGGCCTGCTTAATTATTAACCAACCAAATCCATAATATGAATATTTAATATAATCATTTGTGTGTCAGGCCTCACTCAAACACTCATACAGGAATATGGGGGTGTGGGAAATGCTCTCAACGTGTGTGTGTGTGTGTGTGTGTGTGTGTGTGTGTGTGTGTGTGTGAGAGACAGAGAATATGCCTGTCAT
>JAOVVA010000044.1:7025039-7035406 GCA_028565275.1 Leiocassis micropogon
GTCTTTATTTTTAATTATTATTTTTTTTCCACCTCCTCCTCCTCTGTTTGTTGCCTCGACTGAAGCGCCTGAAAAGACCTGGCGATAATGAGTTCATCTCTAAAGCTTGGAATCATAATCAAATGGGAAACAGACGTTTGAGGGTAGGAACACTGTGTGTGTGTTTGTGCGACTGTCTATCTTCCTTCGACACTTGTTTGTGGACTTTAAGTCAAACCTTAATCACACAGTCCTCTGCCTGTAATTATGCCATCGTTTTCTACCTTCCTTCCTCCCCCCCCCCCTCCACTTTCCTTTCCTCCACACTAATTCAACGTTTTATCTCTAAATGATCATCCCAAAACCAGTTCTGCCTTTCATTTACAGCAAATAAAAATATCTTTAATTTGCTCTCGGGATGAAATTTGAAAAGACGTCATCTGATTTTTATAAATGGAAGCATTTCATTTCCTGGAAACGGACATCTTTTTGCAGTGACTTGATTTGATTCAGAAGCGTGCCATAATGTTTCCATTTTGCAAGTCACTTGAACATCTCTCTTTGAAAGGAGCCCGGCTGGCAGCAAAAATCAATGAGTATTGTTTCATTGGCTGTAACATTTTGCATTATGCAGAAGAGAAATGCTTTTGAACTCATAACTGTGCATGCTGATGAAAGGAAGGTTTAATCATTTAATAGTACAACTTGTTTCCTTGATCGAGTTCAGATGTTACAATTTATTTACACATCTCCACCCACCCCCCCTCCTCCTCCATCCCCACCCCAAACCCAGTGTCCCCAGTCTTTATAGTCGGAATAATTGCGGCAATAGTGAACACAGAATGCAATTAATTATGCAGCAACAGAAAAATTGAAGTGAATTGTGAACGAGAGATGAGAAAAGAGAGAAATTGATAAACGGAGCAAAGGAGAAACAAGGCCTTTGCCAGTAAAAGCGCGGAGATGAAAAGAGAAGAAACATGAGAGCAAGCAATAAACAGAATCAGAGATGAATTAGGAAATGTGAAAATTGTTCATTGTAACAATACAAAGAGATGATGATCCATCTGTGAAGATAAAGCCCTGAAAATTAATTGTAATGATTCTTCAAATGAAAATAGGGACACTTGTTCAAACTCCTACACACTTCAGCGCATGCTAGAGGCTTTTACAGTAAACAAGTGCTTTCCAACTTTTTGAGAGGTATTGCTTTCTAATCTTATCTCATGTTTATCTCTTTATCTCCAATTAGACTTCTCATTTTAATCTGGTTTCTTTCTTTTTTTTCATTCCTTCTATTCCCTCTGCCTCACTTTCCCCATGTGCATCTCTCACTCTGTTTCCAGCTGCTCCCTGTTCATTGCATCTCCCAATGCTCCCTCCTTCCTCCTCTCTCCTCTCTTCTCCTGTCATCCTCCTCTCCTCTCAGTCTCTCTTTCGCCCCGCCTCCTCTGCCCACTCCAGATCAAGAGCTGGTTCCTTCTAATTAAAACCCTTAATCAAGCTCCTAATTAGCCTAATCAGAGCCTTGTAAATCATTTCCTCCTCTCTCCTTTTTCCAAGACCCAGACCAAGGGGTTTTTTATCAAATCATTCACTCCGTTTGAAAGCAGCCAAATGCATTAGAGCAGATCTGCAGTGCGGGGAAGAAGGGATGAGTTGTGAGGAGGAGACGCACAAAGTAGAGTTGATGAGCGGAAGAGATTTTGAGTTCTGGTGTTTTGGCCGGGGGATAAGGCATCCCGAGGTGTTTATTTTGCAACCAGTCACTTAAATCGAAGTTTTGTGAATTAGGCTTTTATGGATAGTTTTGAATATATATTTTTAAACATCTTGATGTAGAAACGCATTCACACTGTGATGATGACAACGATGTGGATAACTTACTTTCTGTAACGTGAAATGTTGCAATGAAAGAGATTTGATGGTCCTTCAGATGAGCAGATCTTCAACTGCATGCAACTCTCTTCTGAATCAGTCTGACTCACTTTGTATACTGTATAATCTGTATACTTTCTAGAATATTTGGGAATATTTACTTGACATATGTTTGCACTGCAATCACTGCTGAATTCTTAAATCTGATCGGTCCAAAGATATTGATGAATTTTCTGCAAGAATAAATGGAGATTTATATTAATGTGCTTGTTCCACTATATTACTGTTACTGTAGCAACATCCTGTATAGGGACTTGTACGCCGGACACTCCACATAAACGGATTTGTGTGCAATTGTTGACACGGCAATGTTTTCTGCGAGGAGACGGTTAAGTCGTCTCCAGGGAGAGCTTTATTACACTTCGAGGTAAAGCTGTAAGTTTAGGTTTTCCAGTATAATTAATTGTCTGAAGGATCACAAGCTGCATGTTTTGTCTCATTTGTTCCAACAGAAAGTAGGGAAATTAATTTTTATATCTGTTACAAGGGGTGTTCAAGTCAAACCGGGACTTTTTATTGCGCAGAACAACCGAATAACAGTTATAAGAGTAAAAACTCCTATTATTTTCCTACTGTATATAATGCCCTGCTACACTTATGCACTTATCTCAGAACTTCACTGTTGCTTGTACCATCAAGGCAGAAAGTTTTCTCAGTACATGTCTGTGAAGATTCTCAGTCATTCAGGTGAGGTTATCTGGAAGTTGAATCATGTCAACTAGACTTCTTTTTAGTTTAGTCTACTAAACACCACAGCCATGATCAGATTACTGTACCTGAAACGCTGGCCTCCCAGGAACTCCTTTAATGGTCAAAACATGTGGTTATGGCATGGAACCAGGTCAGGACTGTACAGGGGATATGGCAATAACTTCCAGTCGAGTTTCTGTAGTGTGCAAGTGGTGTTGGTGAGTGATTGTGTGTACAGTTCCCACAGACTGATGTGTCTCCATCTCCAAAGACCAGGCATTCCACTCGCTGAATGTTCACGGTAACGACTGCAATGGGTTCTGAACCAACCTCAGCTGGAATCATTTCACAATTGGTCGTACAGCCTTCTTTAAAATGTTTGCACTATTAAAATCTTTTACCACGGCTAAGAGTCTCATCACCGCCCTGTGATTTAAGTCTTCTGTAAATACGAATCGGTTTTACGCCTTCATTCACGAGAAATTTCATCGCAAGTGCCGGTTTGATGTCAATACCCTTTGTACTGTATTATGTTATTGTTTCAAGGACATCAAATGTAACTATGCAACTCTAGAAATGCGCTTTTTGTGTTTTAAAGAATCAGGTCTTCATTCAAAGCAGATTTGTACAATATGAATCTATATTTATCGTTCCTATATTGTAAGCATCTCAACATGAGAACAGCCGATGCTGCTGTGTGCCCCTGTGTTGTCTCTAGACGGTCATTGAGACGCTTCATGAAGCGGTCTATCTTGATGCTTGGCACTGATAATTTCATTGTAGTAGTGTATGTGGGTGAGCGCGGCGCGGCGATAAAGATTTGTGCAAGGTCCAAATTCAATTTCATCGCAAATTCTGACTTTAATTTATGGAACACGTTGTGTGATTCTGCATTATAGTTTGCACTCTGATCCAGCTCATTTATTTTCCATAGTGCGAAAGAAATTTCCATACGTTGTTTAGGTTGGAACTTGTTTTCTACCTGATGCTAAAACGTGGATTAAGCCTAACATCTGTGCTGCTTTCATTACACTGCTCGCTTGAGTCTCCTGCCTGTCCCCAATACTAACGCCATATGTCAAATGATCTCACAGCCTAAAGCAACAGCCATGGGAACTCAATAACTTAAATCCACTTATATTGTGGGTATAATCAAATTGCTGTGACCAGAAGTAATATACACTGCAGAGTGTGGACTGACCCGTGCCATAGCTAATGGTTTAAATCGTGCAGTTGATACCGATAGCAGTGCATGCGGAATGAAAGTCATGATAGACTCAGAAAGCAATTCGGAGTTTTGGACGAGTGTGAGGGACACAGGCTTAGGACTTACTTCAGCCGGATAAAGGGATAATAGAAAACCATTGTTTCATCTTTTTCCCGCTTTTTTCCTCTCACACTGTCACTCACACATACCCTGAAAAAGACAATCTTTCCTTCACTAGCCTTTCTGTTTATGAAGCTGTCTAAAATCCCTGAAACACACTGCTGATCTTCTCTCTATGGAAGCTGCAGGTATTATTTAGATAAATGATATCACCTGTTGATAGTCTCCACATCCTCTGAGTTGTGTATCTTTATGTATTTTTCCATCCATATCTCTTTTTCTCCCGTTCCCCTGCGCTGGAGGCAGGGTAATTTTTAGGGTGAAAGCAGTGCTCGCTCGTTCTCTTATGCCTGCATTTTAATCCTTGAGTGATGGCGGAGCTGTAAAAGGCCCTGAAAATGACTGTCTCTCCTCCAGACATTAGCTATCAGTCATGAATAAACCAAACATAGCACTTGCTTTTGCCTGTACCTGTCTGTGGTTCAGAACACACACACACACACACACACACACACACACACACAAACACGCTGGAAATACGGCCGCAAGGTGTTTGAGGGAGATGCAGAGAGACAATTTGTAGTTTTTCCCATGGAGGTGTGAATGAGCTGTCTATTCTTACTCATATGTCATGCGACATTATGCTTCATGCTCAAACATTAAGAGCGTGTTCCTTTTATGCTCTGCCCAGAATAGACCCAGGATGAGGGGAACATTATGGTTCATTCTCGCCTCTCCCTGCCCCTCTAGCACAATTTTTCATGAGAATGCAGGCCCTACTTACTCACCTCTTAGTGCCAGGGGGAGCACACTCATCACTCAGAATCAAACACACTCACAACATACATGAAAACAACCTTTCTGCAGACGCACACACAGACACACACACACACACACACACACACAGGCTGTTCCCTCCTGTATCTCAATAATGCATAATGCGTTGTGTTGTAGCCGTTTGCAGCTTCCCACCCCCTCCCAACCCAGCCTGCTCTCTGCCTCTGTTCCAGGCTATCAGACATGACAGTGCCAGCTGCGCTCCTGGCAGCAACTAGGAGGAGGAGGAGGAGGAAGAAGAAGAAGAAGAAGAAGAAGGAGGGAGGGATGGATAGAGAAAGCAAAAGGAGGCAAGGAGAAACAAAAGTGGAAAAGAGAAAGATAGATAGAAATAAGACGAGAAAGCAGTTGAGTGGGGATTGGGATGGGGGGGGGGGGGGGGGTTGCGGATTGCATGCAGTAGCAGCGTCTGTTGGGTTCCCTGCTGGTTTGAGTCATGTTTAAGAGTGCTTCTGGCTGTGATTTCGGATGGCGAGCTGATCTGGGCTGAACTGCATTTGATTTATATAAAGACAGCTGTCAACGCCGGCATTGGTGCCACCTCCAAACTCATCATGACTCACCCAGGGCAATAAACTGCACCGGTTTGCCTTGTCTGTGCCGAGAGGATGGAGAAAGTGAGAGTGGTATGGGGTTTTTTTGTTTTTTTTTGACAACCTGTTCGAGCAAGTGCTTTATTCCGGTGCGAGTCACTTCCGTATATTTTCTTTAATGTCTGCACACCGATTTGTTTGTGTGTGCGAATGTGTCGGAAACCGAGTGTGTCTGTTTAACCAGACGGTGGGCTTGTGTTTGTCTTGTGTGTGATCATGCCTGACTTAGTTCAGATAATTGGACTCGGAGCATATGTCTGCATTTGAGTGTGTGAATGTGTGCGTATCGTAGACATTCCCCATGCCCAAAAAAAAAAGAAGGAAAAAAAATTTAAAAGTTCTGTAAATTCTCCTCCAGGCTGAGAAGTGTGTGTACAAGTGTGCGGGGTCAATCAGGCCCTCTCACTAGTTCATACAAAGCCCTTAAATCTCTCAGCCTGCAAATAGATGGAGAGCAGATGGGGATGTGAAGTTCTGACTGTGGTGCACATAAGCAAGTATTAGTGTGTGTGTGTGTGTGTGTGTGTGTGTGTGTGTGCTTCTCAATCATAAATTGATCCTTCATACACCCCCCCCCCACCTTTCTAGCATATTGAAATAAACCACGGCCGGTCAGACGTAGATGTGTGTGGGTATGAGTTTAACTGAGTGTGTGAGAGGCGGAAAAAGAGCTTGTGTGTGCGCTCTTGTGTATTAAGCTCTTGCTCCTCTGGGTCAAATTCGGCAGGCTGAGGTACTCCAGAGTCGGTTTACTTTAAAAGCCTCTGGAAGAGAGCTGCAGGCCCATCACTCATCACTCCCACATCCAGCCATGTGCAACAGGGTGATGATAGACGCCGCCCTTCCCCACTGATCTGAGACCAGCTGAACAGCTTCTATTACAATTGTTATCCTTAGAGGAAACTGTTCCTACATCAGCATAAAGGAGAAAAAACAGAATATGAAGAATGTCACTAGATCCTACACGGCCGAGAATGATTCTGTACTGATGAGATGTGAGGAGACCTAGCACTCCAGTGTTTGTCCTGAAACACCTCTGTAACAAAGACCCAGGAGCACGACTATGGCTCTGTGTCCAATTGTAACACATGTTCAGAAACTCAATCGCAACCGGGCGGTGCTGCAAATGTCATTTAAAGTGTCTCTAATCTTGTATTTCTAGCAACCTTCAATTTTGTTCATTATGAGTCCAACAAGAATTTGGAAGTGTTTCAATGATTCTGAATAAGTCATGTGTATGGTGAACTGAGGGCTTTTGAGGTGACTGGGAATTTTACAAGACAGCATGTACTGTGTAAGGAGAATGATTAATATGATTTCTACCTGTCCATGGTCACTGGCACAGTGCTAAAACGAACAATATGCAGTGCCAAAACTTTAAGGGAGTATGAATGAAATGTTATGTTAGAGAACAACGTGGACTGTAAAGAATTTTGGATGAAATACTCAGTGATTAATCCTTAGTTCAGGTATTATTACTCTTAACTCATGTAGCGACATCTCACCTAACTGGCACATATGTATGATGGATACACAATAATCTTCTTTTTGTCTCATGGGCAGACTTTACACCAGCTTTGTGGTATTTTGAGATACAATTGCCTGGAAATTGCTGCTAAACATAGCTATCCAGGTCAACTATTTATCAAGCTACATCCAAGGAGTGTTTCATTTACCCAGAAGAGCATAATCATGGACAGAATTTCAATTCAAAACAGAGCTTTATTACAAAAGTTACATCTAATCCATGACCTTAGTGGAAAAAAACAAAAACACAGGCCTAACACTATAAGTATGTACTTGCGCCACCAATTTCAATTAAAACCATCTGGGTTTTTTTTTCTTTTTTCATTTTATATATAACATTCAAATGATATTTCCATTACATCAATAAATAACGTCTTTTTTCCAGCATTATGGTAGATGTTTGAGTTATGCTGTTTTCCAGAAACCCAAACATAAATATTGTATTGACAGAGGTTAGCTTTTAACGACACGTTTGTGATTTCAGGGTTCCTATCATGCAAATTTCAGGAGAAACAATACACTCCAGCCCTCAAAAATGTCAGTTATAGTGTTGCTGTATTGCTGTGCCATAATGTGAGCTTGTGGTTTTAATGTTTAACATTTTGGCAGGGACAAAAAAGAGCCTTCATTCATCGCTACAGGGTGGCCATTAGGGCCAACATCACTGCTTGGAAAGTCCATATGTGCTTAGAGCAACCACGCCCTCAGGCTAAGCACTTAACCCCCAACTCTATTGCAAATCTAATGTCTGAAAGCTGTGTGCATGACCTAGTATATGTTAGCTATGGAAATGCGTTATGAAAAGGTGACTGCTGTGGAGAAGTGCACAGCTAGAGGGGTCACCATGACTTTGGGTATGAGACAAAAGAGTGGCTTGAGGCAGAGAAGGGCATGAAGGCACATCTGTGGGGGTTGAAGGTGAGATGCAGCAGGAGCGCTGGGAGTGGTAAAGGTGTCGCGTAGTGAAAGACAAGACCCGAGACGATGAAAATCCACTACACAGCGTCTCAGGTTGCCCTGTGCTGTTTCCCAGGGGACTCGTTTATCCACGACGCTGCCCAGGGCAGATGAATCACCTGCGCTGTGGTATCTGCGTCACAGCTTATTATAAGCTTCATTTACTGTGATGGGTCAGAAGAGGAGGGTGATGGGAAAGGGTACTCTGGACTGGTAATTCTGTATCATGGCCAGTCTATTAGGTTGCCCATGGTGGTTAAGCTTAGGAAAACCTGGACATAGATCAGTGTGTAAAGGATTACATGTTATTTATTCCATTGAGTGTAATTGGCATTTTAAGCCTTTTAGGCTACAATTCCCCCTGCTCTGGTTAAGACATCTCCAGTTACACAGAACCCACCTCCCCTCCCCCCCACAACCCAACCCGCAAGCATGCACTATTCATCATTATTAGTGAGCACTGTGGAAATCCATTGGTTATACTACAAATCCTATGTGTTTGTGTGGACTTAACTGTTTACTGTCATGAGAGTTATAGTTGCTTGTTCCGGTTTATATCCGTAAACAGTTGTACAGTGCATATATGATTAATGGCCTCAAATGGCTAAGCATATACAACTGTGTTACATAAGAAAAGTGTGTGCGTCAGACACTCAGGAACCAAGATCCTTAGGGTGTGTGTTCTGCTGAAGGCCAACCATGTGGCTGTATTATTGATTAAGCAGGGGTGTAATTGGGCCAGTCCATGGGTTGTCATGGCCAGGCTGATTGTTCTGTATTCGTGGTTGTCTGCCATTATCAGAGCCCATCTCCTAGCCTGATCCTCTTTCGGCCTTTTACTACCATCTGTATATCCATCGATCCAGTCTGCTGGTGGTATCCATCTATCAATCAATTCTGAGCACTAACACTGAGCTATAACCAGTGTTATACTTTTAGGAAGCAGAGAACTGTGACCTGAATTTGGTATTAGCACCAAAGTAGGAGCTGGAGAGATCAAGAAAGGAAAAAAGTATATAGGAACATTTGCTACAGTGGGGTGTGTTGAGCAGTGTTGAAGAGGCAGCAGAGCAATGGCGACCCCAGTCGACTATTGGAGGAATTGCAGCTCCATTTACCTGGGCTCGGAGGAGATTTGTTTATTTATTTATTTATTTATTTACATTTGATTGAGCCTGTGGAGTTCAAATCTGTATGCTAATCCAGATATGCTAATATGTATTTGAGTGATACTACAAACTATTCTGATTTTAATGATCCAAAATAATACACCATACACATTTGATCTAATGCATACATCTATAAAATGTATAGCTACTAAACTGCACTCTTCATTGTCACTGATGTATAATTAGCACACAATATTTACTATTTTGCCCAGAAAGCTTGCCATTACAGCTTTACTCTAATACACAATTATGTACCTTAAAATATTAGATTTTAAGGTATCCAGAGTGATACTTTACATCTATCTACACAAAGATCGATAGATAGATCTCCTTTAATGTGCCAAACATGTAAAAATGGCTTGGAGTGAGGTCAGCTGAGTTCCTTCAATGTGCACGTGGTGTCCATGAATGACTGTGTATACAGTTCCCACACAGATTCGCCTCTTCTGCAATTTTGCAATAAGTTATCTGTCGATTTTCAAGGATCAGACGTTCCACTCAATGAATGTTGACAGGAATGACAGCAGTGGGCTCTGAGCTCCGTTGGCCCAGGATCAGCATTCACTGACGTACATCCTAGTTTAAAAAACATTTGCACAAATCAAATGTTTTACTGAGGCTAAGAGTCTTATGACCATACTGTGCTTGAAATCTTCTGTAAATGTCAATACACCTTCAATCACAAGAAATTTCATCACAAGTCCCAGTTTGAGAAGAGCGCTTCTCATACAAGGTGGTATCAAAAAGTTTCATAATTAGCTCTGTTTACATAAAAGTACTTAATTTATCTACTTCTGCACTCTATCATCTTTAAAATAGTCCCCTTGCACAGCAATGCAGTGCTCTAGCATTCCTGCTACTTCTGGAATATGCCCTTGAAGTCTTGAACGGTGACCTTTTTGATCTTCAGGAAGAGGGCGACATTTGCAGGAGCCAAATCTGGTGAGTTGGGTGGGTGCAGAAGTAAGATCATGTTGTTTTACGACAAGAAACTCAAGATGACAGGATGCATTGTTGTCATCTAACTTGCTGTCTATGATGAAATCGCAGACATGGTAATGCATGTGGTCAGAATACATTAGTTGCATAGCTGCCGATGAACACAGGACGATGTCTTTTGGCACACTGACTTATGAAGGTCGGCGCTCCTTGTGAGTGTACGTGCAGCCTTGTGCTGCCATCTGTGGGCATGTTACAAAATTAGTCTCAGAACTTTTTGATATCACCTTGTAGATAGATAGATAGATAGATAGATAGATAGATAGATAGATTTTAGATAGATGATAGATAGATAGATAGATAGATAGATAGATAGATAGATAGATAGATAGATAGATAGATAGATAGATA
>JAOVVA010000044.1:7035506-7056401 GCA_028565275.1 Leiocassis micropogon
TAGATAGATAGATAGATAGATAGATAGATAGATGGATGGATGGATGGATGGATGGATGGATGGATGGATGGATAGATTTTAGATAGATAGAGAGATAGATAGATGGATGGATGGATGGATGGATAGATGGATGGATGTATGGATAGATAGATAGATTTTAGATAG
Source organism: Leiocassis micropogon (assembly GCA_028565275.1). Taxonomy (NCBI): domain Eukaryota; kingdom Metazoa; phylum Chordata; class Actinopteri; order Siluriformes; family Bagridae; genus Leiocassis; species Leiocassis micropogon. The sequence continues at coordinate 7,035,672 of JAOVVA010000044.1, forward strand.
ATAGATAGATAGATAGATAGATAGATAGATAGATAGATAGATAGATAGATAGTTTTTAATTTAATTAACTTATCCCCTGGTTTTGGTTAGGTCCTAACTGCATTTCACTGACTTTGTACATGCACTCTGCACAATGCCAATAAGGCTGAATATAATCTAATCCAGATTAATGGGTTTAATATAAAACTCGTTAATGAATAGTGACAGGTGACTGAACAACAGTTTATAGCTACTTGGAGATACTGTTTCTAGCCCAGGTATTAATTTGGGTCATTAATGTCTATTAGAGCAGTGTGCTGATGTGTGAGGTACAGTAGTGTAGTACAGCTGTACCCTGTATACATCATAATGGAATGAATAAGACTACAAAACTCAGTTGCGTTTTTAACATTTTTCCACCAAAAAAAAGAAAGGGGGGGGGGGTCTCCGTGAAATACGTTCCCTTAAAGACCGAGCAACATAATTTCTCTTCTCCATGTGGGAATTAAGCAAAGAAATAACTAAGCGCAACAAGTAGGAATGAGCTGAGCTGAGGCAGAAAGCATGGCGCGGGTTTAACAAGCGGGTTATTGTGAAGCGGTTGAGGGCGGCGGTGGAAATGGGAGACGTTTCGAGAAAAAGGGCTAAACGCCTCGGCTTGAGGGGAAAAGTAAAGGGAAAGCAAACTTCCTGTGCCACGCTGGAAACTCCGCCATCCCTACCGGGTCACTTCTGTCCATCTGCAAGAGACACTGAGGAGAGAAAGAGAGAGAGAGTGAGTGAGGGGAACTACCACACACACACACACACACACACTGACGGTAAAGGCGAAGTCTAAGAGACGTTTATCGCTTTCTCTTTGCACATCAGAAGAGGCGCGCGCGCGAGTGTGTGTGTGTGTGTGTGTGTGTGTGAAGCTGTCTGCTCGATATCACTCTGAGAGCTCTGATCAAAAAAGGTGCCTTTTTCCGCACCCCTTAACTTTAAAACACTGTTTGACAGCTTTTTATTTTGTGCTACTCGAGTGGTTTATGTAATCGGTTCATTTCGTTTGACAAGTGGACAGTAAAATGACTGGCTTTGTTTGTGGTGTGTGTGTGTGTGTGTGTGTGAGAGAGAGAGAGTCTACATCTAAGGCCTGACAAAGATGCTGCAGAATGAATGTCTACAGAGTTAAGATTTTAAAACTTTCTTGATCTTTATTGCACTTTAATCTATTCTTTACAAACTTAATAGTTTGTTTATTTATTGTAATATGATACAACCTTTGACACGATCAGTTGTTCAATCATAGAAACTACACCATTGTTTTAATTTTTTACCAATACCCTTATTGAAACTTTAGGTTTTGTCTGATCTATATTCTTTTTTTTTCTTTTGACCAACTAGGATGTAAAATTCTTTTTAAAAACACTTTTGAAATATTTAAAAATGTCAAAAATACAGCTGACACAAGCCTTACACATAAAATCAATACAATAATATATGATGTTGGTTTGCCACAGAAATCCATCCATTCAAACAACTTGGCACAGGTTTATTTTTTCTATTTTCTATTATATATTTTTCCAGATACCTTTATCCAGGCTTGGGACTGGCACTGCATCTAGTGGCTGGGGTTTGCACATTAGGTGGAAATTGAACGCGGGCTTAGCGGGCGAGAAACCTACCACTGAGCTACCAATACCCTATTAGTACAATGATGTATACATATAAAGTATATAGTAAATTACTCAACTCTTTCCTCAACTATTTACTCAAGAAGTAAATTACTCAACTGTTTTCTTATTGCAAAAAAAAGATTTTAATCCATCCTTTTTTCCTCTTCTCTCCTGCATCCAATCCACTTTTTTATCCGATCCCATGAGTTGCGAATCAGTGCCATCTCTAATTATTACTTATTAGTGTTGATTGCATGGCTCTGTTGCTCAGCTAGTTAGCTAGCCTTATGTATTCTATTTTCTGGTACATCATAAAAATGTGTGTAATCCTACTAACAATAGAGTCTGTATCTATAGCTTATTCAATTCCATACTTAATGAAATAAATAATTGTACAAGCTACTAAAGTTAGTCTTATTATCATTCTCTTCTCGTGTAATTTCCTTAAAAACAACTTGTTTTTGATGCAAAAAATATACCAAAATGGCTAACTTTCTCATATTAGCAATGCACCTGCAGCCAAAGACTAAGCTAATGGAAAACTGTTATGTCCAGCTGCACATAACAATAATTCATAGACAACCAAAGCTGTCAGGACACTAAACTGGTACCTGTAGTAACTTTATGATTTACTTATAAGGTCCAATATATATCCAGTTTATCCACAAAAAAATGAGAACTGTTTATTGATTTTATTTTTCAATGTCATTTTTCCCCAGCTTTGCTGCCATGCTGCTAACTGCTTCTCTGTGTTTATCATTGATCTCGATGGTCAGCCCATCGACATCCCAGCAGCCCCCAACCACAGATGATCCCCAGCAGAAGATCTTTTCATCCCTGAGCCACCCCAGTTGGGCCTTAGGGCTACAAGTGTACAGGGCTCTCCGTAGTAAAGGTTCTCACGTCAACACACTGATTTCTCCTGTACTGCTCGCCAACTCACTGAGCGCGTTGAGCCATGCAGCCAAGGGAGCCACAGCTAGGCAGCTCCAGGAGCTCATAAAGACTGACAAGGTTGAAAAACAAGCTGAGAAATCCTCATCCAGTCCACTTAAATCCATCAGGAAAGCAAATGGAACTAGCTATACAGTGCATGATTCCTCAGCTATCTTCTCCAAACAGGTTCCTAGACTGGAGAGCGGCATCCTGGAGAAGCTGCAGGCCTGGTTTGAACTGGACCATGTGGCTTTAGGTGTAGGGGATAAACAGGGAGATATGGAAAAGCTCAGTTCTTGGGCCAAAAATGGAATGGGAGGAGTGAAGGAGGTGCCACTGAATGAAGAACCAGATGTTAAAGAAGGAGCCCTGATTCTGGCCAATGCCCTTCACTTTAAAGGTAAAGGAAGTTATGGCATACTGTACTACTGCTCAGCAATGCTAAACATTGCCCAAAATCCTAAATATGTTGTATACAATATATGAATATGATCAGTTCTTCTAGTATGCTAGTAAAGGCACGTGGACAATTTACCAGGATCATGTCATGTCAATGTGAATAACACTTTATTACATTTATTATTAATATTCATACTTATGTTCCCAATTAACAGTTTGTTACAGTTACTGTATTTACATTTCAGACCCAGACCCAATTATAGACTAAAACAGCTTTTGACAGAAATCAATATGAAGGATGTAATGATTTGATCAATCGATCAAATTGCTTTAAAATGCAGTGATCAAGTATTGTCAATTATCATAATACTATATAAATAAATTATTGTAATATTTTGTGGATGTATTATTATTTGAAAAAGTCAGACAAGTGATGGCATGGACAATGATTCATGTTTTTAAACTAGACAAGCAAAGTGATTTGTTCATTTCGATACTTGAAATAGTCCTTCTCCACGTCATTGTCTTTCATGAATTAAGGTTAGGTCTAACCGAAATTCTAACCAAAGTTGTAATGAAAGTAACAAATCGATCAGAGGATGCTAAATTAAATTGTCCCTTATCATAGCAGATTTAGTAATATCAAATCAATGCCTTATGAGTCTACATCATATATTGATTTGTAATACTATATCTTACCAAAGCCGAGTACCATGTACAATTTACAGCATGATATCTGATGTGGCTTATTGATATGGAAGCCTGAGGTTCACACACATAATAAAGACAGTATTTACTTCTATCTCCCATCATGGTGTTGACAATAGAATTTGATTGAGAGGCAGTCACATAATGATAGGAAACAGAAGGATTATTGTCACAAACTCCTACAGTGGATAATATGTAGGATATATTACAACGTATATGGGTTCAGCATATAGTAAACAAGTACTGTATGCACTTACAAACATAGTGAATGTTTATGTAGGTTATGTAGTGGCTTTTTATGTGGGGAAGATCCAGTAACAAGTCTCTTTTTCTAATGTCGTCCTCTGCATAAGGCACATTGATAATGCATTTAGTTTGTTCCTTACAAGAGGGTGTTGGGAATGGGTCCAGTACAGATTGTGCTCATGATGACACTAGACTTAGATTGATTGTGTGCTGGTGCTTGATAAATAGACTACGAACAAGTGCACGTCTGCGCTGTTTGTTTCAGATTTGATTAGTCGTTACAGAATTGCGTCTCAGGGGGGTGCGTGTTGTATGCAGCTGATTAAAATGTGTACCCACTAAAATCACCAGTGCTAAATGAACTATAATTGAGATAAATTTTCCACAGGTTAATTTTCTAGCAGGTTATTTAGCATTATCTTTTCTTTTTTTTTTTTGTGGAAGGTAAATGTGTACCGTGTACCTGCAGACATGTGAAAGTCTGGGTATGTTACTGTTTTTGCCATTAGGACTCGGGGTGTGTGTGTGTGTGTGTGTGTGCGCGCATTCCCTTATTTGGCCTGCACAGCTGATAACTAATAATACTCCAGTCTATCATGGCGAGCTTATTTATCTTCCTATAGGGGGTGATGTGTCATCCTGAATAATTTAGTAACAAGTGTCCAGATCTCCTTCCCCACGGTGAGAATGTCTATTTGCACACACTGCACTGGTGCTTTTAGTCCTCACTAGGCATTCGGTTTATTCTGCGTATTTGTTTTGGACAGATTGCTGCATCACCAGTTTACAGTGTCCTATAGTGAAGAAAAGAATTTCATTGTGTTGTATATAATGTATAAAAAGACTTCTCTGTAAACATGCCTCAGTACTTTACAGTAACAGGCTTGAAATGTTTGCAGGCTATAATAATGGAATGTTTCCATAGATCACATCCTATCAGTTTTAAGAATCATTTTTCGAATAGTATAACAAGTTGAACACAATTTACCATTAATGAGCTTTTTAGCATGTATAATAATTAAAGTATGATTAATGCAGTCAGGTTGAAATCACTGCCTAAAACCATCGATGACTGAATTTAAAGCATAATATTACCTTCGTTCTTCTTACTTCCTTCCTTTCCTTTCTCTTGATAATACTGGTAAGTACTTTGATCCTCCTTTAAATAGACAGAGGTGGTATGAAGTCTGATTGTCTTTTCCATACAATGCACCAGTGAAAATAAGTGATGATTGACTGTGGATTGATAAGTAATCTAATTAATTTCTTTTGTTTCATGTTTCAACTTAATTATGTTTTTTTCCTGCCTCACATGCCACAGGAGTTGGTTGGTCACATTAATTCAGAACTGAAATATACAAATCAGATTAGACAGTAGATTAGGACACATGAATGAGATTATGAAAATTGACTTGAGCTTGGATTTAGAAGTTTGACAAGTAAATCATATTATGGCTGGAGGGGCCGATAGTAATTCCTTTAGGTTCATACGCTGTTTCTTTCCAGCATCCATCAAAACTGTTTTCTTTTTCTTTTTTTATATTTGATTGTGCTTTTTTTCTTCTCAAAAACAGTTCTGTCAATCCAAATGATTATTTCATTTCTTTTCTGTCTTTGGGTGTAAGTATGATTAACGAAATCTTCATCCAGGCCACTTAAGTCCATACAACGTACAGTAATGTTGGACACGCTACACACAGATCAGCTGATGTATATTGGGTACTGTATGTATAGTAACACAGACGCTCAGTTCAATGTTGTTTTGAATTTCTCTGTAAGTTTTCCCTCTTCCAGGTGGATTGGCTATTCTAAATTGTCCCTAGGTGTGAAAGTGTGTAAGAATGTGTCTGTTCATAGTACCTTGCAATCGACTGGTGCAATCTCTGTAGAATTTCCCTACCTTCCGGGGATGGGCTCTGTGAACCTTCATCGTCACCCTGACCAGAATAAAACAGAAAAAAGGAATGAATGAACAAATGTTGTAGATGTAGCTGGCTACATGTATGCGAATCTCACTGGTTCCCTCCACATCCATATGAATGCACTCCTACGTTCTAGCTTTTGAAAAACATGAGAATAGGAAGGTTTTTGGAGACAGATTGTTTGTGAAGGTTACCAGAATCCTGTCTTTGGTGTGCTTCCAGCACAATTTCCCAGGGTCCTCTGAGCGATATTGAAGCATGCTCTTTCCAGGCTGCTGCACACGGGTTTGTTTTTGTAGTAGCGTTTACAAGAGGTGTTCAAGACAAACCGGGACTTGTGATGAAATTTCTCATGATCGAAGGTGTAAAACTGATTGACATTTACGAAGGAATCCAATCGCAGTACAGGGATGAGACTCTTAACCAGAGTAATCTATTTAGAAGGTACAAACTTTTTAAAGCAGACTGTATATCCCTGAATGATGATCCTAGCTGAGGTGGATCAGAGCCTGTTGCCATTGTGCCTGTAAATGTTCAGCGAGTGGAACACCTGATCCTTGAAAATCAGTGTGTGGGAACTATACACAAAGTCGTTCACAAACACCACTTGCACATTACAGCTCTGAGTCATGGCCAAATCCACCATACAGTCCTGTACAGCACACATGTTCGGGACATTAAAGGAGTTCCTGGGAGGCTAGCATTTCAGACGTGAAGCAAGCAGTCTGATCATGGCTCTGGCATCCTGAGAAAACGTTCTATCTTGATGGTATGCAAGCATTAGTGAAATGCTGAATACATGCATTAGTGCAGCAGGGAATTATATAGAGAAATAAAGGTAGTTTAAACTCTCATAACTGTGTTCTGTTATTCTGCATAATCCAAAGTCCCAGTTTGGGACAGTCTGTGGTTGGTCCTTTGTTGTCTTTGTAATTAAATGGCCTCCTCCAGAGGAGGCAGGTGGATCTTTGCCTTTAAGGTAAACACTAGGCTTTTTAGCAACTGCACACACTGTAGGTGAATGTATAGTGTATTTAAAGCTTCTTCTTCTTGGAACTTGCCTCACCAGGTGAATATCAGACTCCCTTCCTTTGTCAAATCATTTGTATGGTATTAGGAATAGTGCTGTAGCCATGGAAGAACAGATCTGTGCAGTACGTCCCTGTAGTGTCCTCAGCTCTCTTGTTCTGATTTGTCTGTTTCCTCTTCTGCTAATTATCCCAACGCACTAGTGCACGTGCCGTTCTTTTACGCTGCTGTTCTACACTTACGAGAGCACTCAAGGACAGACTTGCAGAAAACTAAGAGGGGGAGAGTGAGGGAGTGGGAGTGGACAGACAGACAAGACAGGAGGATGCTAGTCTTACCCAGGAGAGAGTCTGTCCACTACAGTTAATTAATTAAGCCTTTGTTCTTTCTTTGTCACATACAAACAGCAATGAAGGAGAAAAAGGGAAAGAATCAACACTACCAAAAAAACACCCCCACACACAATAAACATGGAAATAGGCACAAAGCCACAAGTGCACACCCGTGTACAATTTAATAAAAGCATCTCCCAAAGCAGCACGCTGTTCCGTAATCACAGAGTTGATGAGAGAGGACGAAAATGGCTTACCTCATTTTGTTTTGTCCTTTTATTTTTCTCCCTGAGCATCATTCGTGGTCGGGTGCTTGGGTTATTTTAAAGTGAGAGTGGAATCGTGATGCAAAGCCTCACAATAGTGGTATTGTTTTTCTGTAGTGTAATTAATAGAAGAGATGTCTCTCTCTCTCTCTCTCTCTCTCTCTCTCTATGGCCAGGTTCCACTCCTGTTTTTTTTTCTGTCTACCTCTCTCCTTTTTCTTTCTCAGTTGTACATTAGATGTGACATCACCCAGATAAACATCCAGGTGCAATTGTCTCTCATGTTGCCGAAAACTTGCATGGCATTTTAGGCACTCGCATTGAAAAATTCCCCTTTTATTTGTTTCTCTTCTTCTGTTTCAAGCAGCTTCGCTACCCATTAATAACCAACGGATACCGTGACTCGTCTTTTGAACCTTGGACTACTCAGGTTTCATCGTCTCTATAATCAGTAACCAAGGAGATCTCCTTCACTTGCTTTCACACATCTAATTGAAGCTTTCGCATGCCATCGGATCTTACACTATGTTTGGCACACAATTTATAGACTCGTAGCGTTTCCCTTAAACACAGGGTCAGGTGTACTTCCACAATGCCTAGCTTAGAGCAAGTGCTTTAAGGTTTATCTATCAAAGGTGTTTTGTTTAATAGATTCCACATAAACATCACTTTTTAATCAAATTCAAAAGAATCCGAGACTCTGACAAGTGCAACTAGTGTTTGAGGACGTTGTGCTCCCATGTAGTTATAATATGGTAAACATTTCAGCTTTGAAAAAAAGGGGGAAAAAATGATGCATTTGATTAAGGATGAACTTTTCATTATTATTGCTCACATAACTCTATATTAAAAAGCTGTAATGAAGAGAAATGGGTGGCAAAGTAGCATGTAGCACTAAAGTAATGGAAAGTTAAAGATCCGGCAGTGACTAACTGCTTCCTACAGCACCAGCTCGCATCAAGCATTAAATCACCCTCGTGTCTACATAAAGAGGACAGACTTCATACTCACTTATAGCAGCCACTGACTGCTAATGAAGACTGTCTCGTCTAACCCCATAAGCAGGCCAGAGTGTATTTGATGTAGTGGGTTACAATAATGGGGTGAAATGCTGTAACCCTACCTACATTGTGTGAAGCTGTCATCCCATTATAGCGATAATGGATATTTCTTTCCTCTCTCTCTCTGTCTCTTTCTTTCTGGACTGTGTCACAAATACACAAACCTTTCTGTGGCTAATTCAACAGGGAGAAAAGACTAGTGAAAAAAGCACATGTGACTATAATTCTGCTAATAGTCTCTTTATCGAATCCCATCTTTGTTATAGAACGTAATGGGTTTAATGGACTGCAATAATATGTCCTGCGCCACCCCTCCCTTATGTGTGCAGCCTCTTTTCTCTCTCGCCCGCTATTGCCTTGTCTTAATTTCATCTCCCTCTTTTCTCTCTCACCGTGTCCCTAATGTAGTTTTGTACGATTTCGGTCTAATAGGATCTAATCTGTCAAGTTCCTAGTGGAAGCTGGCTTTGTTATGAAGGATGGTCTCATTCTGTGACACAAAACAAGATTGGCTGATGTTCTTTTCTTCTGTCTGTTAATGGCTCTGAAGAACTGTTAACTGTTTGTGTATGGGTATATGTGCACGTGTATACGTGTGCGTGTGCGTGTGCGTGTGTGTGTGTGTGTGTGTGTGTGTGTGTGTGTATCTGTTGGATAAACCAACCAAGATCCAACCAAAATGAACATAGCTTGATTTTTTTTTTTTTCTGTTTTACTTTAGGTTTTTGGGATCATGGCTTTGACAAAGAAGATCTACGAAGCTTTTTGGGGGCCAAGTACACCAAAGTGCATATGATGCACAGAGAAGGTAATTGGTTTATTGCCACTATTACTCTACTTTGTAAGCTAACTCAACATTGAAGCCCAAACATAACTCTGTCTGCTGTACATTTCTTTAAATGAGTAAATTCAAGTACACTTGAATGAGTGAGGGTTTGAGTCCTGCATGTTCTCCCCATGTCAAATGTCCAAAGCTGATTAGGCTAATTGGTGTTTATCTGACTGCGTGAGTGAGTGTGTGAGTGTGCTGGTGCCCTGTGATGGACTGGCACCGCATCCAGATGTACCCCGCCTACTACTCCGAGTCCCCTGGGATAAGCTCAAGGCCTCCTGTGAACCCTGTACAGGATAAGTGGTATAAGGAATGAGTCACTCAGTGATGCATATACAGTATGTGAGATATGCAATATGTTCGTCTGTTACGCAATATAAAATATGGATGTACATCATATTACTGTATGCCAATTTCCAGATAATCTAATCCATGTCCCCTCAGTGAACTTGATCTACATGGCTATTAGTTTCCTACTAGGCGAAAGCCTGAGTACTCTGCTTGAAACCATTTATTCTTTTCCATGCCTTTAAACTGTGTCTAATGTCAGCAGTTAATAAGCATGTCTTGTTCAAAGATTTTCAATTCATATAGAAATTAATCTGCAAAGAAATGGTTACTCCAAAGAAAGGAAGTGCCGCCCTGTAGTGTCAAAGTATAGCACATATTAGTGTGTGTGTGTGTGTGTGTGTGTGTGTGTGTGTGTGTGTGTGTGTGTTTTTAATTATTATAATTTTTCCTTGGCCAAACGACCTACTAAATCACTTAGTTGAATTGTATTGGCCTTAAGCAACCATGCCATGTTGGAAGTTCATTGGAGGTGCAAGTTTTTGATTGTCCTCAAACATGACCCAGGGGTAACGTTTTGGGATAGGTTGTCAGAATTTCCTTTAAAATTACGTAGTACTTCATGGTATTTATGATGCTATGTATTCAAACATAACTCTAAGACATTTAGAGGAAATAGAGCACTATACTGTAGCATCACATATTCTCCACCCATACACTGTATAAGAAGTGGACAAAACCTCTGCGACGTCACCCATAGGTTTTCCGAAGAGCTGTTTTGAAGCTTAACTGTGGGAGATCTAGTCGACACCATTTTGGCAGGAGCTGGCTCCGCCTAAATCCTAGTTAATCTATAATTGGGCAAATGGGTGGAACAAATGGAGCCTAGCCCTCGGTTGGAACTTGCTTACCTCGGTTATCACAAGCTAGCTAGCATATAACATTAATGTATATGCTACTGTTTACACAGAACTATTGGTTTAACTCCATCCAAGTTAAAGTACAACATTAAAGAATAATCATATAGCTAGTTAGCAAAAGTGATGCATGGCAGACAGGTAGCAGACTGACACCCGCACTCAAATCAGCCATGCACTTTTACGTAAATTGTGCATAATTTTATTACTTAATATAAATTTATCTAGTCTGTTGCAGTAGATAAAAACATCACCCCATAGAGTTTTCATGAATGAAAATATAGCCATTTTTGTGCCAGGCTGCAAACATACTTATGTCTCTGGTCCTGCATTTTAATGCGGGGGTCTATGAATCACTTTTGGAGCTAGCTCCCAGTGGATATTCAAGGAACTGCATGTTTTGGCACTTCCACGTTGAACTCATTTTTCACAACTGAGTATTGTGAAACTTTTGCTTCCACCAAGCGGATCAGGTCCTTTTCTGTAGAACCATCTTTCTTTTCTTTTCTTTTTTTTTTAACCCACCATATGGGTTTGAGCTGTGTTTTTTTTTCCATCTGACCATGAACTCTAATCTAAGCTCCTGCGACATCTATCCAACTCCAGGTGTTTACTGTAGGTTTGTATTCACATAAGGTTTTTTACATCTGACCATCCAGATACAGTACATATGGCTCTATGTTGTAATTGTAGATTTGAAGACTTGGTGACCCCACAAAGCTGTCGTCTTCTGCAAATCTCCAATTATGATCTCTGAAGAAAGTTTTACCTCTCCAGCTCTAGATTTCACTGGACAGTTTGTAAAATACACTTGCATCCTCTTCCAAGTAGGCTCATTAGAGCAGCCTCTTAATTAGTGGACTAACTGTGGGTAATGGCATATTCAGCCTGATTTATGAAAGTTTATATTCTTCGTGAAACAGCAAGGCATGTTCGAACACTTAAGAGTTCCTCAACACTCAGGTTTTCCAGAAACGTGAAATGAAGACTTGCTTTAATTACTTATAATAAAAAATGATGTTTTGTCTTAGAAGAAATGTATTAATATTGCGTAATAAAGCTTACTTATTAAATGCTTAAGATAATAACCACCAATACATTTTCATCATAACTTTTTTTTTAATCATCATCTTTTTTAACCAAAACTGATGATCGTTCTGAAGTCTACTGTGTACTATATTTGTCCTAGTTATATAAAGTTTCATTGCCACAAATTAATTTCAGTAAAAAAATTCCAATGAAAATTATATAGAAAACAGCAATGTTCGCTATGACTTGGCAGATTATGATGCTATCAGGAGTCTCAGATGGATTATATCTCCTGCTGATGGACATTGGGTGGATTTTTTGAATGCCAGTCACAGCCCAAAGGTGTACAGTAGTAAAGTATATTGAATTATGGTGTAGAAATCACTGTCTCTTTATTTCCCTTTGTTTCTGCACTAACCCTTCACTGGCTGTAGCAGAAATGCACATCTATCTGAGTCTGTGCTTGAAAAACATTGAACTTTGCCATCCAGCTGCTATATCAGATAGTCTCAGATAGCCAAACATTTGGTAAAAACATATGACATAGATGGACAAATAAAATCAATTTTTTCGACCAAGCTCTTTTGTTTCTGCATGTGCCTACAGGGTTGTACCGTCACTATGAAGACATAGAGAATATGGTGCAGGTGTTGGAGCTGGGACTGTGGGGTGGAAAGGCCAGCATGGTGGTTCTGTTGCCTTTCCATGTGGAGAGTCTGGCCAGGCTGGAGCGCGTGTTGACACTCGAGCAGCTGGAGAAATGGCTGGGGAAGATGAGCAGCATGAATATGGCACTGTCTTTGCCCAGGGTCAATGTCAGCAGCACACTCAGCCTACAGGTACTGCATCATCGGATTGCAGATACAAAGCAAGTGGCACACACTACTAGTCAGAGTGTGTCAATTATTTTAGATTGGCCTACTTTTTAAATGCTTATATTTACATTAGCAAGCCTTTAATTAGACAGATGCACATGTCTACATTTATATACAGTATATACAGTACGTACTCATTCCAATTTTTAACTAAAATGCTCATTAATCCTATTTAAAAATTTAAACCAGGATGAAGAGTAAAACACAGGCTATTACAGACTGCGCTGCTCACAAACACTACAGCACTTAAATAAAAAAGCTGCATTTTATGCAAGAATGAGTTTTGAACAATGAAAGGTGGAGACGTCACTTTAGGAGTATGGAATTCATAGTAGTTTAAAAAGTCAGTTTAACACGTTTATGTAAAAATGAAGACGAAACAAATGAAGTGGAAAAATTGTAGTTTTTTTGTTAGCAACAAGTTAGTCAGCCTACTGTGTCTAGTCAGTAATGTAGATTTGAAGAGCCATTTTAAAGAATCATTTTTAGACATTCAGATTAGTCTCCTTTGTGTGTACAAATAAAATAAAATAAGGATAAATAATTTCCTGCTTTTTGTATTTTGTATCATATTTTTGGATTGGATAATTAGCCAATTAGATTTTTCCCCTATTGTGACCTCATATAAGATGGTACCCCTACCCTGGCTTGTTGTCCAGCTCTGCTGTTTTTTTGTGGAGTTTTGGCTCAGCAGTACTTCATTCACATAAACACTGAAACTTCAAGGAGTTTGAGGTACGAAATAATGCCACAACTTAGCAACTAACCTAACACACACACTTTGGCGGAGCTCTGAAACCAATGTTAACTTGGTGAAAAAAATTGTAATATAATAATAATAATATGTAGGACTTTTAACAAGCAAATACCCCTCTATTTTGGTTAATCTAAATCTAATAATGTATATATAATACATGTATATATAATACATGTATATACAGTATATATATGTACGTATGTATTATATAAACTGTATAATGTATATGCAGTAGAGTATGTGCTAAAGTGTTTGATTCTGATGCTGTGAGCAGCCAACTCTTCAAGTTGTACAAAAATAGTAACAGCACCATCTATAGCTAATAGTAAAAACAAACTTTAAATGTCCTTTAATAAAAAGACAGGTTTTTTACAATATTTGCTACTTTAAAAATCTAAATAAATGTATGTAATGTAATATAAATGAATTTTCATTGCATTCTGTATAATACAAATATGTTCCTGAAGTTTATATGACTGATTATTTAGCCTACTTATCATAAGGGTTAATGCATCATCATGTATTTTTTTTATTTTTTTTATTGTAAAATCCTGAAAGCTAGCAGGATAAATGTTAAAAGTTAGATTTGGTTGTTTGCAACCAAACCTTAACCTACCTAAAACTTACCTAACCATGTGATGCATGAATAAATGCATATAATAAATAAAACAACAATAACTCTGATATGCATTTAGAGGCCCTGCAGATATTTAGCATATAAGGCGTATGTAAATAACTATACAGGCCCTTAAGGTGCTCCTTTAATTCAAAGTTTATAGCTTTTTCATCTTCATTCTCTCTTCACTGACAATTTTACTTGAGTAGCTTTGGCATCAGCAGCGATGTCTGAGCAGGCTCTGTATATTGAGATCAGCTCTTCTCAGGGGTTTTGGCTTAGTTGCTGAGTGATAATGCATAGCACTGCCACTGTAGCCCTCTTCAAGAGCATTCTTTTTACACACTGTTGGATTCAACAACCTCTCAGACCCCTTTTTTCTTTTCTGCTTCTGCGCTCCAGAAATGCACTTTATACCGGGAAAGCACTAGCAGGTCCCTTGGCAGCCCTGAGTTTTGTGCCAACGCTCTTACAGGCTCAAGTAAAGCCTGGGCAAACACATGAACCGCCAGCTGCTCCAGGCCGAGAAAAGAGAGGCCGCAGCGGGTCAGATGCCCAGCCAGTGCCATGTTGGCCAGTCCTGCTCCAGGGAGGAGTCTGGGCAGAGAGTAGTACCTCTTCAGGGATGAGCGTATGTCTCTCTCTCTCTCTCTCTCTGGACCTCCCTCTTCAACAAATCTGGGCCTGAAGTATACAGTGCAATCAGAACTTTAACTGATGTGTTATTGGTACAGTACAGCTTGGACAGGTTTGCTATGGTCTGACAGATTTGAACTACAGTTTGTGCCAGTAAGTCTCTGTCAGCACATGTGGCTGGTCCTCCTTTGAGTCTACGTAGTTTTCTTTTTCTGCCATCTTTTCTTACCCAGAAAAAGTTTCCCTCGCTCTGAGAATAAACTGATTAATTCTCCAGCGCCTAACTTCTTTCCTCTCCCACATCTTTACTTCCCTCTGTCTGTCTCCCTCCATCTCGTTTCCACTCCCCATCATCCATTCCTTTCTGTCATCTCCCTGTCTCTGCATCTTTTTTTCCCCCTTCCCCTCTCCACCTGACCCTGGCTCATCTATCTCCTTCTCTAGGGCTGCCCATTCCTCCCACTCATTCTCTCTCTCCCTACATTCATTCATCACTTCATTTTCCGCCTCAGATTTTTCATCTGCTTTCATGCCGTCTCTCAGTCCTTCCTGGTCTGGGTGCTGTTCTCTATTAGTGGGTGTTTCTTTAGTATTTCTCTCTTCCACATTGACTCTCATCTCCTTTTTTGTTGTTAGCTTTCAGCTTGTGTTTTTTTCCCCCTCTCTCTCTCTCACTGCAAACTAATCTTTTTTCATTATGCACGTCTATGGTGCCGGCTTCTTACTTTCATTCTGTAATCTGCTTCTTAAAACCGCTCTGTTCCTTTGCTGGACAGCCACTCACCTGTATCCATTTAAATTTCTATACAACTGAGATCAGAGTTCAATTTGTCTTCTCTTTTCCCAGGCTGGGCACACAGCACTGTGCTACAGCCTGTTGCTGTTTTTGAAGCTTGCTCCGCATGGACTATACAAGCATACTGCTCTCCATCAAATCTAGAGCTGCACACGTGGCAAGATTATTGCCCTGCTGGATTACCTCCTTGTTTACCCCGAGAGCTAGAAGCCTCTGGGTCTTCTCCAGAAAACCGGATCCCAAAAAGCAGCACAAACATTGCCCCGTCTTCAACCTCGAAGCAGCTGAAGCTAGGATTTGTGCCTTCACATAATCCAAACCTGAGTCGGCCAATACAGATGCAGTGTCCGGACTCTGATTATGTGGATATGAAAGACAAATTGGAAAAGGTAGAGTTTTGTTTAGACCTCTGGGCCTACCATAGGACTAGAGAAATGCTAGTCCAGCTAGAACCATGCATCCTTCATGCAACCAGGCAGTTGGTAGTGCAGCAGGATATTGTTGAAGGATGAATAGTGCCTTCTTACAGCGTCTGTAAAGAAAGACATTGTAGGTGGTGCATTTTGTTTTAGAAAGAAGAGCAGAAGAAAGAACAAGGGGATAAGGGGGTACAAGGACGGCGGTTAGCTCAACATGACAGGTACAGATTAAAGTGAGTGAAGCTATTCCCTGAGCGCTAGCTGAGCTGAATGGATTCTCTAGTGTAGGACACCATATCATTAAACATTGTAATTTAGGGTGGGAAATACAAGCCGTGTCAGATGTCCACTCCCTGCTGCTGTCATGTTTGAGTGCTCATACCTGGACTGAAGTACAAGATTCTGACATTAACCTGAGCGCAAGAAGCAAGGGTTCTACCGAATAAAACCCATAGCCTTAACTTGCTTCAGATGTACCCACACACACAGATGTGCAAAGTTTTTATAAGTGATACCCTGGCACATGAGGAGAGGCCAAGCATCCCCTCTTGACAACATGACACGAATAGAGCTGTATTACATTTTTTTTTCTTTTGACAAAATTCCCTGCTGCTTCTGATGCTCTCTCTGTATCTTTCCTGCAATTCTGCCTTGGCCTTTCAATTTTATGGTCTGTCTCTCTATTTCTCTATATTTTTTGAGTATTTGAGGGAATATTACTGCAGGCCAGAGGCTCTGTTAACCCTCCACCCTCCCACTGGCAGTGAAGCGATATTGCCTTGTACTGCTTCTTCCTCTCTGCTTTCTCTCCACCTTCCCAGTGGCTATTGAACATATTCACCCACTTTCATTAAAAAAAAAAAATCCTAGCCTAGAGAATCTAACTGCAGAGAAATAATCATTTTCCCATGTTTCCCAAGTGAGGTACAGCTTGAAATGAACACAAAATGGGGAGGTTGCAGTACTTCTTTCGAGTGAACTCTACGTTTGGGATTATTTTACCACCATCACCCTACCCAGGTCAGGTCATATTTCTAAACTATGTCATCAAGCAGGCAGAAGCCTAATCAGAGATGGTGTCAGGTCAGCAGGTTTAAGTGACTTACACAGTTTGCTGGCTCAGACAGTTCACAAATCCACAACTATGGCCTTGTGGTGTGAGCCCATAAAACGAAGCCACTACTTGGGAAAATTTGCTTTGAGTCACATTTTAAGTATGCACAACCACCAGACATGTGGTATGAAGTGTTTGTGTTTTAGTACTTTGGAAAAAATGTTGCTCTTTATGTACTGTAAATGCAAACCAGTTCATGTACCCAAAGTGCACTCTTATTGTTAGGGGCAGCATTGTGCTTTGAGAAAACATCTCAACAACATGGAATGAGTCTTTAGACACAGATTTGATTCTTCGGTTCTTAAAACTTAAATGGAGAGAAATGATGTCTGAAAAGACCTGCATTTTTGTCTGTAAGAAGATGAATTAATCCAACATTGAACATATTGAGCAGATGCCATCACTGGTGCCATAACTGAAAATCCTTTGTAAAAGAACACAATCATGTGACCGACATACTACTGTATATTTGATCTCTGAGGGTTGCTCTGATTGGGACCACTGTTTAAACCGAGCGATTGCATTAGATGCGTAATTAATAGAATGCTAATGGTCACATTTCCACTATGCACATTGTCACATTTCTACTTTTCAGTGCATCTGTTCATGATGTTTCATTAAACCTAAAACATTTCTGAGGAGCTAAAGAGCTGTCGTTGTAGCCGTCGTTTAGCTCAAAAATCAATTTGGGAGTGTGTGAGTGGCAATACATAGCTTGTCACACCAAAGAAACACATAAATGAATCAATTTTCCCTCATCTCTAGTAAATGGGTATATCAGACATAGTGCAAAAAACACAGTATATACAAGAAGAAGATTGGCACAGTATTTGTTTAATGCAGGACACAAGTGTGTTGAAGCATTGTGATATTTATTAGGAGCAATCCACGAGTCACCGTCACGGTCCGTAGAGTAGGTCAAGGAACAGGAAGGTAACGTTTAATAAGGACAATCCATAATCATAAATGAGGGAAACAGGCGAGTGTCACGGTCAGAGCTACTGTGGAAAACAAGCTGAGGGAGAAATGCATGGTAAGACTTCACAACTAGATAAAAACTCAACAGGGTATAAACAGCCAAACTAATCAAGGGCTGAACTGAAAACTGGGGCATACTTTAGGGAGCAGACCAATGACAGCACAATGCACTAGACTGCAGTGCATGTTAAGAAAAGGTTTTTTTCTCTCTAAATTATATAGAAAGGACAGTAATATCAGCAAGAGTGCAAACAAAAGGAGAAGTGCAGTATACTTATCAGATGCCCAGAGATGCTTTAATTGCTGACAATGGATCTTTCAAAGAATACCGTCATGAGATTATTTTATGAACGTGACACTATAGATGCGAAAACAAAAAAACAAAGCGAAAGAAGCATAATTTCAAGGCTCTTTGTCCCTCAGTATATCAGGAAATCTTAGTTGATGCTCAAGTAACAATGAAGTGATCAAAGTTCTGCAGCAAGACCCTGTTACGCTCCCTGTCTCAGTCTCTCTCTCTCTCTCTCTCACACCTCTTCTCCATGATTGGGTTGAGCTGTGCAAACACACCCTCCATCTCTATGCGTTAATAGTGTTTACACCCCTGTCTTTCCAGCCATCATCTAAGGCTGCTGACGCATGCTCGGTCCCGGTTCTTGCTGTTCTCACTTCTTCTGTCACGCTCACCACCTCCCCCCTGTTCTCGTGGCTGAGTGAAGGAGATGCTATATCCGGATTCCTCTGCACCGCTACACAGTTGCCATGTTAGCACTCACATCATCCCAGGCCTGGTCTGACCCAAATAGGAATTCTGCGCAGTATATATGGATTGTGGGAGGTGAAACGAGGCATAGAGGTTGGAAAAAAAAAAAGAAGAACAAGTCGGATGTGGGAGACGGGGGAAAGTGAGAACCAGGGGAGGGTAAAAATAGCCCTGACGGATGGCAGCAGTGCAGCAGGACTGCTCTTAAGGAGCAGTTATTGCCTACCGTTAACAGCTAACAAGACTGAGGCTAGGTTTCCCTAACGAGGAAGTGGGGTCACGAGGTTACAGTCTGTCTGATTCTTAGCAGCTAGACGCACACAAACACAACCAGACCCACTCTGAACTGTAAAGTAGTCGCGCACTTGTAGAAATCCACACACCAGAGTGCCAAGGTTCTGAATGTCAGTGCAGGGCTGTAATTGGGAAGTGTGGACTTTGTTTTTTTTTTTTTTTTCTGCCAGAGAAACAATAGAACTCAAGCGAACACACTGAGTACGTCTTGTAAAGTAGGCTACATCTGTCAGGGTAGCCCTGACACCCAGCGCACTAGACTGAAGGCTAGCATCTCAACCTTGCACCACAACGAAGCAACCTAGAGTTATTTTAAGCGTATGTAGATTATTTATGTTCCATTCTGTTTAGTATCTGCAGTATTATCTGCTTATCACTGATGTACAGCAGGCCCACGGAGCTGCCCGTCTGGAAGAGTAATTTGCTGACTAACTCCATGTAAAAGACAACGATCAATCCATATGTAGTAATCCATTATGCTGCAGAGGAGGAAGCTGTGGAAGACTGACACAAACAGCCTTACAATCCTAATTCCCTTTTCAGCAGCCAGGTACCCTCGCTTAAGCACTCATGATTTTTCATGAGCTGATAAACGTCGTAAAGTTGGCCTGGCGGAACAAGATGTGAGGGGGATAAATAAATAACTGATGCAGGAACTGGGATCCAGAAAAAGAGAGAGAGGAAGAGAGAGAGAGAGAGAGAGAGAGTGTGTTAGGGCTAGCGTGAATAAGACATGAATGACAAAGAACCTGGAATAATCTCAGAGGCGTGTTTTTTAGGAAAGGTGGCTAGAAAGCCGTAAGGCTGAATAAAACATATGGTTTGAGGTAGGAAAACGCACTAATGCAAAAGTCCCGGTGCTTCAGCGTCATGACGCATCGAACCCACGTCCTGTGGCATGTTCATCCATTAATCTTGCACGGTGGGTTTTTGTTGTTTTAGACAGATGTTGAAAGTGATGTATAACAGTATCCTGCTCCCGTAATATGAACATGTGTAGTTTGTCAGATGTGCAATGTAAGGGAATAATCGGAGAAACGAGCAACATTTATTTAATCAAAGTAACAAACCAAGAGAAGGGGAATGAAAGAAAAGATTTGCGCTTAGGGCAGAGAGTGTGACATGCTCAATTTCCACCCAGTGAAAGGCATTACACCAGAACCATGTTTACTTTCTCTGTTCCTCGTCTCTATCTTGCTTTTACTTTCGCTGCTCCTTCACTGTCCCTTCATCCGCCAGTCACGTTTAGTGCATTAGCAAGCAGTCTGGGGTGACGCATTACTGCGTGACACATCACACACTTTCTGCATTTATTTCAAGAAAACCATGGCCCTGTAGTGCCACATTCATCCGACAGCTCTTCCCTCATTCTGTCTCTTTCTCCCTCCCACTGAGCTCATCTAGCAAACTCTCAGTCTTCTCAAACTGTCTGAGATATCAAACTTCCTGCATCTCAGCTAGGTTTTACCCTTCTCCCTTAGGACTACATTTATAAAAGTGCATTCAAAATAAAAATTAGTCCGTTATTGTGAGCACGCTTATTGTTCCTGACAGAGGTGACACAGTCGTCTCCAGAAAGAGATCTCCAGGGTCGGATATTGTTCCTTAGATGGAGAATTAAAGAATTTAAAGGACTATAATTATTAAGGTGCTTGAGCTGATTAAGAAATGGTAAGGTTTTGTAATATGTGTAAACTTTCCCCACGCCCTTAAAACCAACCTATACCCAGTGTTCAGACGAATATCCATACAAACAGCTTGTGTCTGCTGGAACCCTTTTGTTTAACTGTAAAAATACTAATATATACTCAGCAAAAAAAGAAACGTCCTCTGACTTTCAACTGTTTTTACTTTCAGTAAACTTAATGTATAAATAT
>JAOVVA010000044.1:7056501-7070565 GCA_028565275.1 Leiocassis micropogon
TTTGGATTTTTACAACATTATTGTTGAAATACACAGTCCTGAAAAAGGGGCGTTTCTTTTTTTGCTGAGTATATTTCCTATCATCTGTCTGTAATGAATCTTTTTATGTACTGTGACACAAGGTATCCAAAAGTTTAAATATGCTGTTTTTGCTAATAATAAACAGAGATCTTCATGCATGCATATGTGTTTGTCCCTCTCCCGGTTCGGGGCACAGCCAGTAAGCCTATCAAGGTCAGAAAGAAGAAGCAATAATTCTTCTTCTGTCCATTCATCTTAAAACTTATCAAGTTGGACACTCTTCTTAGACGAAATAAAAATATCACACAAAATGGAGTGCTGTTGTGCTTCAATATCAGCACACCTGTTATGCCGCTGTAGACAGGAGGGTGTAGCCATTATTTCCACATTGTCCACTTTAGAATATCAACTAACTGCGGGTTCCAAGGTTGAACCCCAAATAGGTTAAGTTGGACAGCTAGGGCGCTATGTAGGGTGTACAATCCCTTGTTCCACACACCAAGTAGTGCCCTTGATCAGGGGCTAGAGTGGGATTTTGGGATTCAGCCATATGTTAGAAGTTAGCTAGCTTTGTGGTTTGTGACACGGTTGGTTCAGAGGCAATTAGGAACGATTTTTGCAACTTTTACGACTTTTAAGCAATTAGTAATGAGACAAGGTGTTTCTTAAGATGATGTAACATTATCAGATGTGTTTTCCTGCTGAAAGTGCTTCTGTGACAGCTTTTGAATGTGGGTTTTAGCAGGCAGCTGCTCTCTCCTCAGTGCTATGGACTATATAGACCTACATGCTGGGAACAACCAGTTTACGGAAAAGATTTTACGATTGTTTGAACACCTGTGATGAGGAGTGATACATATAGTTAAACGTCCCAGTGCTGTTGCTGTCTATTATCACCACTCGTGGATTACTCAGTCGGAACTAACTGTTATATAATTTACAATATACTGCCAAAATATGTGGACTCCTGACCATCACGCCATCTTCCCCAAACTGTTCCCACAAAGATATAAGTGCACAATTATATAGAAACCTTTTTCCAGCCATGACAAAGCACCTGTCCACAAAGCAAGCTCCATGAACACATGATTTGTCAAGACTGGCATAGAAGAGCTCAAGTGGTCTTAAAGAATTTGAGTCTTGACCTCAACCACAATGTTTAGGAAGAGCTGGAACATCAACTGCGCCCCCAGGCCTCCTTGTCCAACATCAGTGCCTGACCTCATTAATGCTCTTGTGAATAAATGAACACAAATCCTCACAGCCATGGTCTTTAATCAAAAGAAAAGCCGTGGAGGTTATTATCACAGCAAAGGGGGATTTGATCTAGAATGGAATGTGGGTGATGGTCAGGTGTCCACAGGGGAACTTATTAGCCTCAAAAACTAGCATAAAAGCATGACATGACATAAGCAGGGGAGTGTGAAATTCAAGAGGCAGCATTTGTCAATTTTCAGCCATGGGAGAGACCGCAGGATTGAGGGATTTGTGCTTTCCGGTTTCTCAGCAACAAGACATGCTGTGTTTATTTATTTTTAAGAAAGAAAAAAAAAAAAAAAGACAGGCTGGCTAGGTCATGACTATTTATAGCTGCTGTAATGTACATAAGTGGTAGCAGAAACTAAATTGCCTAATGAATGTGTCACAAAATTAAATGTAACTCTATGCAGTTGGAAAGCATATTTTATTAATTTCATTGAAAAATAATAAAAAACATACTATAAAATATTATAAATGTAATCATTATGAAAAAAGAGTAATAAAACACATATTACAGCAGGTCTGCTTCATGCCAAGCTGCATCACACCACTCCTTCAAGAGCACGCCGCATCATGTTTTATTCCTTAATTTTTACACTTCTCCCGAGACAGACAGGACAAGTGTCCCCTTGAAAATGGAAACAGTTTCTTTAGAACCTTGGTACATCACAGTAGTTCTGCAGATATACAGAGTGTCTACAGGGTCTACTGATCAGAAGTGCCGGGTACGTGTGCACATCAGGATTTATTTATTTATCAGCCATATTAGTGCTTTTTTTTTATTGTCATCAAATACTTTTTGCATGTCTGAAATTTTTCTGCATCTTTTTCTATAATGTGGCAAAAACCACCACGTTTAGTTGCTGGCTGATTTCTGCCTTTTGGACTCTGGCCATTTTATGTCCATTAGTGCTAACATAAACGGGAAAAAAGTGAATTTTTGCCAAATTGCTGAGGCTGACACTTGCAATACTGCACTACAAAATACTACATAACATGACAAATAACATATCAAATAAGGGCTTCATGCTCGAATGCCCTTTTAAGCTGAACTCGCATCCATTTAACTGGTCAGAATGGGGCTAAATTATATAGTGTTGGCCTCAAGTGGCTGAAAACTAATGGCCATGTAATGTTGGTACGTAGAGCTAGAACAGGCTTTTTTTTTTTTTATTGTTGTCAGCCGCCTGCAGTGATCATGAACCTTTCCCAGTCTCAGTGGTGGCAGCACACACTCAAAATTTCATCATAGATGCTTTAAAAAAAGAAAGTGAATCTCCTTTACTTCGGCCTCCCACAAAAAAAAAAAGCGTGCTAATATTGCATGTTATTGTTCCTGGCAACAACAATATTGTAGCAAAAAGACACATAGTCAAGGTGTTCGTGAGCCAAGATTAGACTGCAGAGGAGAACATCAGCACGCAATAAACCTTTGGTCTTCCTGACAAAGTTGCAGTAAAGTATCTGAGAGGATTAAATTGGAGGAACCGGGTGACTTTACAGCACTTGAGTTTTTGCAGGGAGAAGGACAGACCTTAGACAGAGGTTGGAACGAGAACGGGGAAAGGTGGACGGGTTGAAAGAGTGTCGTTTGGCTGACGTGCACTTAAAGTGAGAAAAGGCAAGTGTGAGAAATGAGCAGTGCATGGGAACGGGGAGGATGCAATGAGTGCAAGAGGGCAGATGAGGGATGAGAATGCTACCAAGGTGGTAGAGGCACAGACAGAGACAGTGATGAAGTGGAGGGAGGAAGAATAATAGATGAGGACAATAAAAGTGCATTAGAGTGGTGCTGTGTGTGAGAGGGAGAGAGGTTGTGGTCTCTGAGAGCTGTGGTGGATTGTACTGTGTTACACAGGAAACTAGGATTGTCACTGTCTTTCTATCGTTTGTTTCATTATCATTTTTTTCTCTCCTGGCATAAGGAGAGCAGGGATGTAAACAGAGGTGAATAGAGTCTAGAGTCTGTTGGGGCCCTTGGCAAAAAAAATTGCAGGGGGCAGCTCTGCAGCCAGCATTCATCACCATTATCTTATAAATAATAAATAAGTTTGTCAGGCCTTGGGGGCCCTCAACTGGCCTGGGGCCCCAAACAGTTACCTAGATTGCTTGTTGACAAGCAGCGCCTCTGGATATAAATCGTCACGCTAGCATGGTACAGCTTCTAAGCATTAGCCAAATATGTAATATGTCTCCATATGTAACATATGGAGCAATTATCAGCAGTATAAGAGAACAGAAGCTGGAATGCTGGGACCAATTTCAGGTGCAATGTTTGGACCAAAATGTATTTTATTCATCTATTTTAAATAACAACTTTTGGTTATAAGGATAAGGTTATGGAGAATCCTGGGCAAATTGGGTGAGAAGGCGGAACTTGGACGAGATGCCAGTCCATCACACAAAAACATATTCACATTCGGGGGGCAATTCCGCATTGCCAGTCCACCTATCAACAGGTTTAAGAGAGAAAATTGGAGAACTACTATTATCCTATGCAGACGTGTGGAGAATATTTGAAACAGCACCCACGAGCTCTGGATTGAACTCCAGCCCCCGGAGCCGTGACGGGTAATGTTGCACATGGCCCATGCCACCCGAGGCCACAGTGTAGAGAGCACTAATCTTCCGTATGGCGTCCCTCAATCCTTCCTATGTACATACACTCCTTCTCTCTCAGAGTGCGCTGAGGCTTCTAACGTATATCATCAGCGGGAATATAAACTACCTGTCACACAGCTTTTTCTGTGGAATTTATATCAGAAAGGAAAACAAGCGAGGGCTCAGGTCAGAGGGATCAATTCTAAATTATTCATAAGCAACTTTTCCCTTGTCCCCATCTTCTACCGCTGTTGTCCAGTATGAATTGTACACTGCCCTTATGGGCTTCTGTTACACTTTCGAAAGATTTGAAAGACAATATGGAAGAATGAGGATAAATCTTTGAAATGTCATTGATTTACAGAGAGTATGTATTTGCTCATATCTGTCTGGAGAATTGTGTATTTTTTATATTAAACCCTTTACTGTCATAAGAGCCATAAATGTTTTATCTTTAGAATTACCCCCTTGGCTGATGCTTTAGCTGCTTTTGAAATTAAATTTTCTGTGCATAATTGATATGGACCATTTTGCATGCACTCTGTAGTCTTTTACTGCTGAGTAATTTTTGATCAAGGCTTTTAAGGCTTGCATGTTCTCCCACTGTCTTTGTTTCTTTTGGTCACAGTCCGTATTATCTTTTTTTTCAGAAGCAGTTAGCCGCACTGGGTGTGGTCGATGCCTGGGACCAAACGGTGGCAGACTTCTCAAGTCTTGGGAATGGCAAGCCTTATCTGGCAGATGTTTTTCATTGGGCATCCTTGGAACTGGCGTCTGATTCAGGCAGGGAGGATGGCGTACAAGATGAACAGCACATAGAGAAGCCCAAACTTTTCTACGCTGATCATTCTTTTATTATCCTGGTGAAGGATAACAGCACTGGAGCTCTTCTGCTATTGGGAGCACTGGAACTGGCAGAAGGAGCTGCACTGCATGATGAGTTCTAGAGGATGGATGGTGTACGGATAATAATTTAGTTTTTACTTACTCAATAAAATGGACCAGCAAAGACAGGAACAATCTAATCAATTTGTTCAGTGAACAGTATACGCATTGTATATATATGTATTTCATAAAATAAATATAGAATGTAATGAGCAAGTAATTATAGGTCCAATTTTACAGTAATTTAAGTTGGGGGGGTGGGGTGACCGAGAAGACATGATTAAGGGTCAGCAGAAGCTCGTATTATTTCTAACACCTATCGAGCTCCATTAAATGTGCAAAGAGGAGCTAATGGAAGGTGTAAAACGATTTATTAGAGCTCGGAAAATCTGGGCGAACAATTTCACCCAGGCTGAACCTGGAACTCGTTCCATTATTGTAACAAACGGGCTCACCATGAGCGCACACCAGGCATTCACACACTGATGGTGCCCCCGGAGAGATTAATCCTTTCACACTTGTGAAATATTCAGTGGATTGTTCTCAGATCTTTCTGTGATAGTGTGTCACTTTTACTTATATTCACATTGCCATCCTGACACCGCTCCTTGTCTCATTTTAACATTTGGAGATCTTAACACCCACTCAACAAGGTAACGGGATCTTTTCTACCAAAAACAATCCCTAACACTGATACACCCAAAGTTGGCAAGCTCACCCAAACCAAAGCCAAGGGGTGCATTTACTTTCTTGCCTCAAACCGTTCGCGAGCTAAACGATCTGACAGTTGCACTGAACTCTGACCTGGGATGGGCTTGTTTATTCCTCTCTATTTTGCTCTCTGTCTAAGCTGTTGCCAGATAGATTGGGAGCTCCATGGGGTGAAGTTCTAAGCTGGTTTGCCGATTCCCACTCCAGGAGCAGCCCCCTGGGAGAAGGGTTGCTCAACCAAGCTGTTATTGATGGGATCAGCTTAATACTAATGACGCTAATGACTTGAGACTACTGTCAACACCACAGGCAGGCGATAAACCTTTAATCTTTTAATGCCTCCTCGGATCAATAGAGGCCATGCCCTTGTGCCACCCGTCTCCATTTAGAGTGGATTGGAATTACATTTAAAATGCTGTTTGTGTTTAATTTTATATAATGTGTTGTTTTTTTTTACCTTTATAATTAAGTGTGCTATATGTTGTTTAATGTTGTGAACAAACAATATGTCACTATGTAAACAATAGGTATTAATGACTTGTTAATGTACTGTATGGCATGTATGTTGGAATAAAGTGACTTACAGGATACTGAGTGATGTTTTTGATAGATAATTATATTATGCAGAATTACAGTATGAAATGTATACCTTAGGTAACCTAAGATATATACTGTAGATAGATAGGTAGATATGAAAATACTTTGTTCTTAAATAAAGCTGTTACTATTATAAGAAATAGTTCAGTAGGCAGCTGGGAGGAAGAAATCTAATAAAAATGAATTAGAAAGGCTGTTAGGACTTTATCACCCTTAAAAGTATCCATCAGTAAGCTTTAAGGATTTTATTAGTTTTATTCAATTACTTTTAGATGCATCAGTGCCTTGAAATGACATTATTATTTCTGAAGACAGGAAATGTTTGCTACTTTTCCATAATATTTGCTCTACTGGGTGTTCTGGAAGTATCAGCGTGTTGTACGTTCGTCCACGTCTAGAGGGAAACATCAAGGAATCAGCCTGAAGGTAAGCCTGTTCCTCTCATCTAGCTACAACATCCCTGAGATAGCTTTCTGCAGCAGTTCCCCAAAACTAAATCCATTAAGTAATTTTGCACATTAAACATTATGCAGTTTGCCTTTTCACACTGTCTTTATTTAGGCTATGAGTAATAATTTGGATCTGTTTAACCATGAGAAGCATAGTGAGTATGGATGATGTACGCGCACGATCTGGAGGAGCTGAGAGCTCCTGGGTGCAGGTGTGTGTGCGTGGGGGGAAATGAGGCGAAACACATTTGGGGGCTTATTCGGGGAGCCTGCGGCTGTTCAGTGAGCGTGCATCAGTCCTGCTCATTTCTGCATTAGCACCCTTGCTGACTCACCTTCCTATTCTATCCAAATCACACTGAGCCCTTCGCCCCTGCCTGCCACATACATGCACACACATACAGATACACCTACAATCAGATCTGGCCTCTTCCACCTACTACTTCACTAACTTGGTAGACTAGGGTTGTATACTAATTATCATCTCAATCATAACAAGTTATCTTTGTAATGGCCATGACTCCCGTTAGGATCACTCATCATCGTCTATACCGCTTTATCCTGTATACAGGGTTGCGAAGGGTGTGGAGTCTGTCCCTGCAGACTTAAGGACACGCTCATTCACACACTACAGGCAACACCAATTAGCCTAATCTGCATGTTTTTGGACAGTGGGAGGAAAACGGAGTCCCAGGAGGAAGCCCAGCAAGCACGGGGAGAACATGCTAACTCCATGCACAAAGACCCATGTCAGTATGTTATGTAGAAAAATTAAATAAAAATTATTAAAAAGCAGAGAGTGCTGTTATAGGAAAAGAATCAAATATGGGGCGGTTACTACAGTATAACACGTCGATTACAGTAAAAACATGTTTTATTCCTTTTATACCACAGCAGTTTGCCAACAGTTACAATTATTTATTTGTTAAAAAATATCCTATACTTTTTATTTTTATTATTGGATAGTGTGTCAGGGATAAGCTTCTGATAAGTTCTGTTCAATTAAATCATAGCAGCTAGGTATAAACATTCCTTCGAGAAAGCTTCACATACCAGATTGAATATTTTGCTATGATTTATTTTGTTAAATAAAACTTGTGTATTGAAGACATAAATACTTTAAGTACCTGCCATACTTGTCCTTGTGAGTTATTATAGAACATAATTAGATTGAGCGAATTAATAATAAACCTTTGATTTTCAGTGTAGCCAGCCCTACGGAAAAATAATCAACACCCACTGACTATGCAGAATCAAGAATTCCTCAGAACATTGGTATAAGTAATGCTGAAACTATGGCAGATATACCATGGAAAGCAGGATTTGCAAAAAGAGAAATGGGTAAATGGGTAATCCTAGAGAACATGGATGGAAAGACAGTTTTAGTTCAATCATTTATCGTATAATTTCCAACAACACAAGCATGCCACATGCGTATTTCCATGTTTCACCATTTCAGTCTGTCATTTTAACCACTACTCTATCCCCAGCTTTTTAAAAACAAAGTGCAAGTGGTAGAAGTGTAGCAGACAGCTGACCCTTGAGAATATTCTCTCTAGCTCTCCTTCACATTTCTAGTCTAAGTACCACTGCAGTGGCACACCGGATGCAATTTGTCATCTTTTTTTTTTTTTTTTTTTTGCAGAGCACAACTCCTGAGAGCTGGCCTCTCTGAGAGCAGAAGTTCACGACCCTGCTCTAAAATCTTTTATTTAAAGAAGGAGAGATTAAACATTAAATCTTCTAAGCCTTGAAGATGGAGTGGGTAGAGTAGTCTCAGATAATGTCACTCACACACTCAGCCACCACCCCTTTATGCATGAATCTTCCTCAATTATAGCTACACACTCACAGACAGAGAGAGAGAGAGAGAGAGAGATTTGGATTTAAAAAAAACTTTTAACCTTTTTTTTTTTTTACCTGCAGGTAAAATGGTATTTGCTATACTAACCACTTTCCTAAAGCACTTCCATATGTAGTTTACTTAAAATGAACAGTGCAATACACTAAGATTTGTATTGTGTTTAAGTATTTCTTATAATGACAAAAAATCCCTGCTTTGCCCAGGGAGTTGCATTAAGTCAGGATGGGAAAATAATTTCATAGTCTTTGAAGCAGTTTGTCATTTTTAGAGCCCACTGCTGCATATCAAATTGTCCCTGCAATGAAAACAATGACGGCTCTTCCCCTTCCTCCAAGTCATCTCCAACTAAACGTATCTGTTAAAGCTATGGTGTGTGTATAGATGCTTTCTGAATTCCCAATTAAGCCTACAATAAAAACAGAACCCTGAAGTCTAAAGTCACTAATGATGGCTAATAGTCGGTCAAATTAGGCTTATTTACAGTACACAGTATTGCACACAAGTATTGACCCCCCCACCCCCATGTCTTCATATTAAAATCAATTAAATAATGGAATGAAATGAAATAATGTTTTGTGTGAAGTGCCTAAAGATACAATTTAAAATTTGATTGTTTAAGCTACAACCTCAGCAGCAACCTCATTTCCCCTCTCGTCTGTTCCAGCCACGTCTTCCACAGCAGTATACTAATCACCGGGCTGATCGTCTGTCATCATCTGCACCTGTTTCTCACTGGTTCATGCCTTATGTTAGATTGGTTTTGTGCTTGAATGATTCATAGGTCACTGTGTGGCTTAGCAAACAAAAACATTGCTCTAAAACTGGTCAGGTCAGAGACTGGACTGAAAATGAGAGACAAAAAAGTCCTTCAGGAAGACTGGAGAACTATTCCCCAAGACTACATTAAAACACAAGCAAGTGTGTCTCCTTGGAAGCAAAAATCTAAAAGAAAAATGAGGGGTGGCTCAAGACTTTTGCACAGCACTGTATGTAAGGGATAAAACCTAACACTGTTTACTGAAACTGTTGAAGCAGTTATGTTTTGCACTGAGGCCAACAAACCTGACTGCCTTACTGTACATTAACTTGCAGCTTTGTCACACCAGGGAAGGAAAAGTGCTTTCCCATAAAATATCTATAGCAATACAGCAGAAGGTCAGGAGTCTCCTCACAAGATTAGTAGTATTTTACACATATACTTGGTCAAGGATTTGGACAAGCAGCTAATTGTCTAATGTCAGATACGTGTTTATTGACTTTGAGATTCCTGTTTGCATGATTTGTTTGCAGGATATTGTAGGTGATGATAAATGAATCTTGAAATGCTTTTGCACGTTTCACTAATTTAAATTTTTAAATAATTGCCCAGGCGGCACAGTGGCTTAGTGGTTAGCACTGTCGCCTTGCACCTCCAGGGTTCATGTTCAATTCCTGCCTTGGGGTCTGTGTGCTTGGAGTTTTCATGTTCTCCCCGTGCTTGGTGGGTTTCATCCAGGTACTCTGGTTTCCTTAAAAAGTCCAAAGTACACCCTGTTGTGGATGTACCCTGCCTTGTGCATTAAGAACCCTGAACCCTGACTCTGTATCTGTATGAAGCTGAAGTGGAACAATTTTTTATTTATTTTTATTATTATTATTATTATTATTATTATTATTCTTTGAGTCTTCCCCCCTGTTTCCACCTACTTACACAAAGCTCTACCACAGAATTTAGTGTGACTATTATCAAGGACCCTCAAGACATCACTTGCAAGCACACTTGAACATTCAGCTGCTTGAACACTGAATTATAACATTATAAACACACACACACACACACTTAAACCCCATCATTCTGATTTATGACAATGTTCATAAGTGCAACAACTGTCCTATTCTTTTGTATTAAAAGGATTGATTCAGCAATTCAAACATTTCAGAACTTACAGCCTGTCCAGGAGAATTGTCACTAATCTTGTGTTCAGCTTTATTTCTTTCACCTGTAATACATTTCCTCATGTTGGCAAAGTGCTGCAGATACGGTATTTACTCTGGTTTCACATTGTGCTGTGAGCAGTTTTTATGCACATGGGAGAATTATCAGGCTGTGCTGAATGCTAAAAGATTTCAGACTGAGATGTTGACAGGGTGAAGTATTGTTGAGAGATTGGCTATAAAATAATTACCAAGATGCCACTATAAATGCTTAAGCAGGCTAGACTTTGGTTTTCATAACAGATTTTACAGGGAAAAAAACACTTGTCCTGGAGTCATGGTTTAAATTATTTATTTATTTATTTATTTATTAATATCTTCTACATCTTTCCCATGGGGTGGCATGGTGGCTTAGTGGTTAGCACCGTCCCCTCATACCTCCTAGAATGGAGGTTTGAATCTTGCTTCCAGTATGTGTGTGCGGAGTTTGCATGCTCTACCTCTACCTGTACCTGTACTTGGTGGGTTTCCTTCAGGTACTCCAGTTTCCCCCACATTTCATAGACTAATGATGTCGGTTTAAGAGCTATAGATAGATAGACTACCAGTCAAAAGTTTGGACAAACCATCTACCTTCCTGGTCTTTCCTGATTTTTATTTCTTTCTACATTGTAAAACAATGCTGAAGGCGTCCAAAACATGCAATAATTTCCATTAAACAGTTGAGAGGTACTGAGCTGTGTCTGCTACTCATGATCTGTAAAGCCTTCATAACGGCTCTAATAACGGTGCTGTTTGTTAATTGGTGATTTCTGAGGCTGGTGACTCTAAATGTTCGTCTCCTCTGCAGCAGAGGTAAGTTTTCGTCTTGCTTTCCTGGGAAGGTCTACATGAGAGCCAGTTTCATCATGGTGCTTGAGGGGTTTTGCAAATGCACTTGATAATACTGTTCTTGCGAGAACTATTCCAGAACAGCTGATTTATGTGTCTGAAAATAACAAATGACTGTTGCTGTTCTTGTTGGACTTATTTATATGTGTCATTTTAGAGTTCTGAAAAAAAAAAAATCCTGTATCATTCTAGAATGTAGAACCTTGTGTCCAAACTTTTGACTGGTACTGTAGATAGACAGGGAAATAGATTAAATAATAATAATAATAATAATAATAATAATAATAATAATAATAATAATAATAATAATGAAAAATAATAAATTGGCTCTTGTAGTTTAAATGATCTGATTTAAATTGTTTCTAGCATTTACAGTATAAGAAGAAGAAAGAAAGCGATTTCAATAATATTACTGAATAATCTTACTGAAGTACCATAACATTCTTTTTTTTTTCTTTTTTTTTCATCTTTTTTATTAATTATGTGAACTTCAAGTGTAGGACTAGGGCAGACAGATGGAATTAATGAAATCTTGATGGATTTCTATGATCCCAAATAATAATAATAATAATAATAATAATAATAATAATCTTTGAATCTGGTTCAACATGTCGGTTTGATCATACAGTCACGTGTTCCTCCGTCTCGCCCTTACACTCTGCGCACCCATAATAAACGGTGTCCAATGACAACCGTCCCTCTGAGCCCGGGTGAGGCGTTTCCATAGCAACGTATCCACGCGCACCAACTTTGGAGCAGTTAGCGCTATCCACTGAAAACTCTTCAACTTATCACCTCTGCGCTTTTTTCGGTATTTAATAAGCGGAGTTGTTGTACTGTACTGTACTGTATTATATTGTATCGCCTGCTGCAGGTGAAGGAGGAACCAGGAGTTTCTCATTAGACACTCTAAGGTAAGACACTTGGCGCAGAATGTAATGCTATGCGCGTTAGCATCATTTCATTTACTAGCATTAGTTGCTACGCGCTTAATCTTTATTTATGTGTTGCACGACCTGTTACAGCCTCGGACATTTACACCGGTTTACATCTGACTCGTGAGAAGTCTACTGTTTAAAGTTTTTACTTACAGCATTTACTTTATTAAGTTATGGTAACTTGATTAAGTTATTATACCTGATGTCCATCCACTCTGAAATAAATCCCATGATCCTCTTCCATCATACACATTATTTAAGTATGTGCTATAAAATTTCATTTCTTCGAACCACAGGCTCAAAACACACACACACAAACAAATACTCTAATATTTAATTGAAAGGCGTTTTGCTTTGATTACAGCACGCATTCTCTGTGGCATCATTTCGATAAGCTCATGTAATGTCACAACAGTCGCAGGAATTTTTCTCCAAGATCATGTATTGATGAAGGGAGAGGTGGACCGCTGAATAAAGTCTTCTCCAGCAAAGATTCTCAATAGAAGAATTAAGGTCTGGACTGGTCTGTGTTTGCCAATCCATGTGTGGAACTGATGTGTCATACTCCCTGAACAGTTTGAATCTGATGAATCCTGGCATCGTCATCTTGAAATATGCCCATGCGATCAGGGAAGAAATAATCCATTAATGAAAGAAAAAAAAATAATTCAGTATCTTACTTCAGTATACATTGTTGAGCCTAGACCTGACCAACAGAAGCAACACTGCCTCTGCAGGCTGGTACAGTGGGCATTAAACATGATGGGTGCACCACTTCATCAGACTATCTTCTTACCCTGATGCACCCATCACTCTCAAACAGGGGACAGTAAATCTGGACTTATCACACCACATGACCTTTTTCCAATGCTTCAAAAGACCAATCTTTATGCTCTCTAGTAATCCTCATTGATGAGTGGTTTTCTAAAGACTACACAGCAGTTTAGTCCCAATCCCTTGAGTTGTTGTGTGTTGAAATGCTGTTACTTTCACTATTAAACATATCTACAGTATGAGTTTTGATTTTACCAAATGCGGAAGCAATCTCCGGTCATGATCATGTTTTTCTGATCATCTTTCTCCTACCTCCTCGAAGATGAAGCCTTACCACTGTTCTTCCAGGTTTTAATAAGGCATTTTGCAGTTCTTAACCCAATTTTAGTAGTTTCAGCAATCTCCTTCATTGTTTTATTTGTTGATGCAGATCAATAATTTAACCCTTCTGAAACATCTTTGCCACAACCTCACAACCTCAGGATACATCTTCTTACCTGAAATGAGAAGCTACTCACTTCAGCAGTTAGGGTTAAATAATTTGTTGCCCGCTGAACCATATTAATGGCTTTAATTAGAAATTAGTGCCTATTATTATTATTATTTATTTATTTATTTATTTATTTTTTACGGCCAGGCAGTGTATCACTGTTCTTGAACTTTCTACCAAATGAACACATCAGATCCAAGTTGCCATTGTTTATATGTGACCAGTCTAATAGCTACTGTATAACTGCCAACACTGAGAGTGGCTTGTGATTTCTGTCATATTAACTAACCTAAAAGACTACAGACACCATGACTATACTTCACCCTGCTTTAAGAAGCACTGAACTATACTGTAGTTTCACAACGTGTCAGAATCATACAGCTTCAGTCTTTAAACATACTTACCTATCACCAAAAATGTAGTGAGAAAAAAAACAAGACACATCTGATGTCTTGCTTTGCATTAGAGTTTTAGAGCCCATGTTGCAGCCATATGAGCAACAGTATACAGTATGGATGGACACCTGATCCATCCATTTGTGGGCCACAAATCCCCCAATGTGCTGGATGGCACACAGACGGACACTATCCCCCTATATACAGTGGTGTGAAAAACTATTTGCCCCCTTCCTGATTTCTTATTCTTTTGCATGTTTGTCACACAAAATGT
>JAOVVA010000044.1:7070665-7091681 GCA_028565275.1 Leiocassis micropogon
AACATTTAAGTGTGACAAACATGCAAAAGAATAAGAAATCAGGAAGGGGGCAAATAGTTTTTCACACCACTGTATACTGTATATACCTGTATATGACAGCCAGGATGACATACATGAAGACACACCCTGTGAGAAAAAAAATATATCATGATGTTTGTTTAGAGATCATTTGAATTTTGTCTTTCTGACTCCAAAAAAAAAAAAAAGAAATCATTTCATAAAGAAACAAATGTCTGTCTTTGTCATAAGAGATGCATCCCAGGCACATCAATGCCTGACCTCCTCACTAATGCTCACAACCATGCTCCAAAAATTGAGTGAAAAGCCTTTCCAGAAGAGTTTATTTAAACAATATCACACACTGAATAGTTGAATTACTGATATTGCTTCTATACGACAATTTAATAAATAAAAATTATATTAAGGAGCTGACATTTTGAAAGCAATACGGCCGAGTGATTTCGATCTTTTTGTTCTTTGAATGACATTAGATCCTGAAAAAGCCACACTCACTGATAGCCCACTGGCTCACTGGTTATCTAACACACATCGGGTTGGTACATTCCTGTTCAAGGTGCTTCTGGTAGAAAGGAAAAAAAAGAGAAGAAGTCTTTTCATCATGATCTGATGAGTTTCACATTTCAGTGCATTTCAGTGAGACTGTTGATAGAATAGACCTGTTATGTGGTGAACACAGACAAGTGGAGTGATACAAACAGTGAAACTGGGGACTGACAGTGCAGTTATACTAAATATAAACACTCTTGGAACGCCGCTTGTCCAATCAAACTAGTGGACCGGAACTAACTGTTGTGTACTAAAACAGCAAATGGGAGACCGAATTGTAGTTGGATAATTTAAAATGCACATATGGGGGTGATTTCTCAGGTGTCCACAATTTGTACTTCTGGTAACGTGCTACGGTT
Organism: Leiocassis micropogon; assembly: GCA_028565275.1. Taxonomy (NCBI): domain Eukaryota; kingdom Metazoa; phylum Chordata; class Actinopteri; order Siluriformes; family Bagridae; genus Leiocassis; species Leiocassis micropogon. The sequence continues at coordinate 7,071,592 of JAOVVA010000044.1, forward strand.
TATAGTCGCCAGATTCATATTGTACCAACTGAATGATAAATAATGTGTGATTTGATAATGATAATAGAAACTTCCTACTGCATTCACACCTGGTATTACATCAGTGTCGAGTGATTGGACCGCATTCAATTCAGGAGTGGACAGGGTCTTGGGATCTGATCACTCACAAGGCTTTTTGGATGCACGTGGTCAATTTGTTGTATGAACATCAGTGAGTCTCTGTGTGTCTCACCTCCAGGTTTTTTTTTTTCTGTTGTTGCTTGGACATTAATTAACAGTCAACTACATTATATTTATTTAAGATTACATTCAAATCTGGCTGATAAAAATCTCCTCTTGTATGCACACCTCTTTCCATTCTCAACATCTTCATCAATCCTATAGGTGATGTGTACTATACTGTATGTGAATGCATAATGCACTACTAACATCTTGCAATGTGCCTCAGTAGAGCAAAAATACATCGTTAAACTATGTATTTATGCTCTATTAAGAAACATTGCATGACGTTATTAATACAGGTAGTCCCAGACTTACGAGCGAGTTCCATCCGGGAGCATGTTCGTAAGTCAGATTAACAAAGTGAGTCTTATACGCCTTTGGAAAGATTATACAATTTAATAAAAGCATACCAATCCATTTAATTGGTATGAATCTCACACGTCAAATGTAACAGTGTTGTCTCTGCGCCTTTAAATCGTAAGGTGAATCCCGGATGACATCTTGTCTCAGAGCTGTTTTCCACTATATTGGACTGTTAACTCTGTTTTGTTGAGGATTTTATTGTAAATATTGGTATCTGGTGCACTGCAGTATCTATTTTTTTGTCTGATACACGTGAGCTACTTCTGCAATTTTCGTAGAACTGCAGTCCGTTCATACCTGCGGAAATTTGTAACTCAAATGTTTCGGACTACCTGTAGTTAAAATTGTGATTTAACCATAACAGCTTTGATTTTGCATTGTAAATAGTGTATAATGTGTGGAAGGGGGCAGATTTGTCCCTTTTTATTTAAGTTTGCCAGGAAGCATTAGAAACTGTATGTGTTCAGACAGAACTGCTGTATTAAAGCCAATGAAAGTGCAAATGGTCAGAAAGCGAAAGCAAATAAGTCTCTCTTTATGTTTGTCTGATTTTCAAAGCGGACAAAATCCTCCTCAAAATGCAAGATGACAGCATGAGTATAGCTTTTATCGACTAGTCTGCAGTCCAGACATTTAATTAGGAATTGCAATCCAAAGGCTAAATGTAAACACTCTAAATGTTGAGTTTTCGTATGTTATTGGCCTTGAATTTGGGTTTAAAGTAACATCTGGTTTCTTTTGTCAGATTTGACAACTCTTCCACTGATGAAAATGTGAAAGCTAGTGGTCAGTGGAGATGCGTGATACACGTGCAAACACATGACAGACATTAAAATCAAGTCTGAACAGGCCTTCTGTGATTTCCGGCACGCCATAAGCTCTTATGTCAGTATTTTATTTATTCTTTTTTTTTTTATTTTTTTTTTTACGAATGCCGTCTGTTTCTCCTGTAAAATGACCTGAAGAAATAACCTCAGGTAATATGTATACAATGCAAAGAGGCAAGCTGGTAAACAGGCTGTCATATCCTGTTGGAGTTGTTTCCCAACCAAATCAACCGAATAAAACATTGGTCTAGATGGTGCTCAAGAGGACTTTTTGGCTTTAGGTAAACTACAGTACAGTATTGATCTACAATAGAGACGGCCTACATACACTGACTGGCCCAAAAAAAATAGCCTTACATATTTATACATACATATTACATATTTATATTTATATACTTTGATTATGGTCTCGATTCCTATGGCACTGTTTTAGCAACTTATACAATGGCGCAGCATTTTTTCCTGTCCAGAGATGTATTAACTGTCCGGCTGAGATCTTGACGGCAGAGTCGAACCGCTCTGTGAAGTCTTCTCCACTACATCCCAAAGACTTTGAACGAAGGTCAGAACTCTGTGGTGACCAGTTCATGTGTGAAAATGATTCCTAGGAAAAGCTCTTTCACAATTTGAGTCCTGGAATAAGTCCATGTTTCAGGGAAGTAAAAATGCATAGATGTGGTAGTCTGGTCATTCATTAGATGCAGGCCATCAGCTGACTTCCTTTTATTGCCACATAACGTTGCCGAGTCTAGACCTGACCAACTGAGGCAACCCCCAGATCATAACACTCCGTCCAGAGGCTTGTACAGTGGACAATATGCATGATCGGCACATTATTTTAATGTTCTTCCATTCTTACCCTGATGCACCCGTCGCTCTGGAATAGGGGCAATCTGGACTCATTGGACCACATGACCTTTTTCCAAGTCCAATTTTTATGATCCCTAGCAAACTGAAACCTTTTATTTTTAACAAGTGTTTTTTTTTGGCCACACAGCTGCTCAGTCGCAATCCTGTGAGTTTTGGTCACATTGTGTGTTTGTACAGTAAATGTTCTTTAATTCCATCATTAAACAAAGCTCTGATTTCTACTGGGGATGTTTTAACCATATCATGGTGTTTAAGTAAACTCTGCTCAAGGTCAGTTATGATTTTTTTTTCCATGTCCACATTTCTTCTGCAGTGTTGACACAACAGCACTATCCTTCCAGGTGTTAAACTGTTCTTAACCCAATTCTAGTAATTCCAGTAACGTCTTAAGTTGCTGTCTTTGTTCGATGCAGGCTAATAATTTGTCTCTTCTGAAACACAATACTTTTCCGTGATTGTGGGTTTTCCAACCAGGTCGTTTAGGAAATGAGAAGCTGCTCGCTGAATCTGTTAGAGTTAAAAGTAATTATCCAATCAAAGGCTCTTAAGTTTTTTGGGCAGTGTGTCAATAATTCCATATAAGGATGTAGGCACAAGTCTATAACCTATACTATGCGCCTACAGTATGTACTGTACAGTCCTTGCATTTAGTTGTTTGTGCTGATATGAAGCGAAATCAACCATTTTCTCCACTAAAACATACACAATTTACCCCTCAGCCCACATGAAGTTGATCCCAACATGCACTGGCACAATCCTACAACAAGCGATCGTAGTAAAGGTCAAAGCAATCAGCTTGCATTGAGGGTGCGATGCGGTGCGTATGGTATTTAGCCTGAAATTTGAATAATTTTCTGATCATTTGTAACAGCCCTAAATACATGTGTTTTACAATCCTGAGGTAAATATACATGATCATTTCAGGGGTTTTTTCACAGCTCCAAACAGATCGACAAACAGTGGCTTACATGAATGTTCCTGGCAAATACGGTTGTTCCGCATGAGAACATTGGTGTTTAGCTACCTAAGCAGATATCATCAGCCAGCAGGAGTCGAAGTGATTTACAGAGTTCTCTTGCATTTTATTACCTGATTGCTGGGACTCGCTCTGACTCTGCTGTTGCATTGATCAGTCAATTAAAATGATGTAGTGAGAGCAATATAAAGTTACTGCTAAAATTCAAAAGCGTTGCATTTCAAAGCCTTTGTGGCTTAATATTGGCAATACTTTGTCTACAATAATCCTCCACTGTCAACAACGTCGGGTTTTGTCACTCGGGTACTTGCTTCATCTCAGCCCGAGACTATGAGCAGCACAGGCTCATATTAATGTTATTGATCAATGTCAGCTTCTCCGCCTCTCAATTCTGATCTAAGGGGAGTTTGACTTTCTGCCTCCAGCAGCTTATAGACTTATAGTAAATGTTTTTTTCATTACAGTCTGTGTCTCTTTCTCTACCTTGAGCTTTGAGTGCAATAACTTGTCTGCTTTATTACACACAGTTTTCAAAAAATGTGACAACTGGCAAACTGAATCAAAGCCTCAATAATCAAAATGATGCTACTAGTGTTGACAAGTGAAGGTAGAAATAGGGGCAGGGCAGATTGTGTGACATAGTATGAGCTAGATATTTTCTCTATTCACACTCACTGTTGGGTTTGTACTTTTGGTAGTTATGTAAGAATTTTGCACAGTGGTCTCAGAGAGAAGCCTCAAGCCCGCGCTTAAGCAGGCTTTCTTGTTGTTTGGCTATAATATCTTTTTCTATCATGCTAGTCGATTACTCGCACTTATTATTTGTGATAATGATCCAAGATGACCGGAATAAGAAGGAAAAATGCCGATAGTTAACCACCCTGGTGTGAGTTTTAGTTCAATTATATGATGAAGAGAACTGTGTAGTCCAAATGAAGTCCCAGTGATGAAGTAAATCCATAAAATCAATTCGGCACTTAATGAGGAAAAATCCCTGTTGAGACTCTCTTCGTGTTCAGGGCGTTCAAGAAATCATTGTTTAGAATAAAACTAAGAGTGGGCACTAAGGCAAAAACATCATATTATGATTTTGAATCATTCTTCTATAATACATGATGTGTATCATAATACAGTATATACTCTCTCACTCACTCATCATCTATACCGTTTAATCCTGTATACAGGCGGCCTTGGAACCTATCCCAGAAGAGTACGGGGCAATTTGGGAATAGCCTAAACTGCATGTCTTTTGACCGTGGAAGGAAACCGGAGTTCCCGAAGGAAACCCAACAAGCATGGGGAGAACATGCAAAGTCCATGCAAACAGAGACGGGAATCGATCCCGGACCCTGGATTTGCAAGGCGACAGTGCTAACCACCACACCACCATGCTGCCCATAGTATAGGTTTAATAACAAACTCCCAGCAATGAAAAACTAGCATACGTCTGCATGTAATATTAATTATGAGGGTGAGTCAAAAATGATCCACAATCCGGTTATATTAAAACTTGTCTCCACTGCTATGCCCACTTGTAAGCTGGTGTACCTGGTGCCTGAGAGTAAAAGGCAGAGTATGGAGGGAAACATCCTCAATCAGTTCTCAAAACGTTCAAAAGTCGACCATCAGCTGGAAAATTGATGCTTATAGTTTTCTGGGATTCTCAAGGGCTTATTAAAGGGCTGAGGTCTAAACTTTGGACTAAACACAAAGGACTGCTATCCAAGGGCGTTGTGATCTTGCATGACGATGCACGTCCGCACACTTCTGCTCACACTGTCGACACTCTACAGAAACGTAGTTTTGTGGTGTTAAAGCATCCTTTCTATAGTCCTGATCTTGCACTACCTGACTTTCACCTGTTTGGTTCCCTGAAAGCAGCCCTTCGAGGATGAACACTCTGATGAAGAAGTGAGGACAGCAGTGCATTCAAGGCTCGCAGTTTGGACCATTTTTAAAAAAAAATTATAAGGGAATACAAAAGCTTGTTGACAGATGGACAAAGTGTATTGAAAAGCAAGGAGATTATGGCAAGAAAATTATATATTTTCTAAAAGTTAATTAAAATAGATTCAACATCTAGAGTGTGTATAATTTTTGGACTCACTCATGTAAATATAACAGTGAATTTGAGGGAAATGTGTAAAACATCTATCGTAAAATAAATGAAATAAAGGTAATATCAAATCAACTGCTTCTGGGTATTTTGAATTTAAAATAAACACATTACAAAAAAGTTTATTCATCTCAGAAGAGCAAAATATTTCATAGATATTGATATTTCTTTGTCATATCTTGTCATATTTCATATATTTTATCTATTAAATGCCCTACATGAGACTGTATTTTAGAAGGGTTTGTACTGGGTATAAAAAAAAGAAAAGAAGGAATCTCTCTGCAGCTTTTGTACTGGCTATAATAAAGACCACCCACTGTATTGAATACTAACTTTCCATAGGGCCAGTGTGACTGATGAAATAAGATTAAATGTAATTGGAAACAAATTAATGTAATTATGTACAATTTTAAGCTTTCTCCGATTCCTTATTCTTCTACAACAGCATTATCTGACTATGGCTGAGCCAGAGACACCTCACACAGAGACGCGCTCAACTTCTAGCAAATCAAACCACTCCAGCACGGAGACGAGACATTCTCCAATCTCACCAGACGAGTCCGTACTGCAGGGTTCAAACACACAGCCTGCAGGTACTGTAAGAGAATCAAGATTATCCTGGGTTTCAACAGGTCACTGGGTTATATAACTCACTGCAGTGATTAAATATCTATATGTTTTTTCATATTTTTTTCCACTCTTCTCCTAATGTAATATTCTTATTCTGTTTTTTTTTTTAAACGGAGCTGATGTTTTATGCCTTTCCCCAAAAAAATTCATGATATGATTTCAGATTTTCATGAAGTATTACAGCATGATTCTTTTTTCTTTTTGCTATATTGTCCAACACTGTTACATTATTCATTTTCCTAAACATATCTGTTCATGCAATCACACAATGCAGTGCCACGGTATGACTCATTCCCTATTCCATGTTTTGTGTGTGTGTGCTTTAGTGGGGGATCTTAATGAGGAGACTATTTTAACAGTGTCGGAGGAAGAGGATGCACACACCAAAGGCCTGGTAATTCACTTATTTATGCCAAATTAGAGGCTTTTAAACACAGTCACTGATGAATTACCTCACACTCATTGCGATTCTTATCTGATTGTAATCTGCAATTCACAATTTCTCTTGCCTGAGGCTTTCAAGCCTGACATCCTTGCATACTAATCAGTGCTTTTTTTATTTGTGTTACTAAGGCTTTCTGGTGATGTGAGAGAATTGTTGATTCATTCCCTCATAAACACTGTAGCCTGTAAGGCTCTGCTGGACCATCTTCATTTACTATGCCTCATTGATCACACAAATTCAGCAAATGCTCACAGGTCGGCCAATGAAAATATCACTTTTCTCCCACCAGCTGCTCTCAGTCAGAGTCAAAATAGAAAAATCCATTGTGGAATTATAATCTATATACATAAATGAGCACGATACTCCTATTATCATTTAAACTGGAAAAATAACCTCTGCTTACTACAGCGCCTGAAGAATGCCCGAGGAGTAGCAGATGAAGAACAACCTACAATGCATGGGGTGATAGTGAGGGAATGGGTCAGTGAACCTGCTGCATTGCCGTCCTTGGCATCATTGACATTAGTAGAATTAATTATAGTCCTCTGGCTAGTAAAAGAGCAATGGCATTTACATGGAGTGATCCTGCAGCCCCTGCTGGGAGACCCTGTAGAAGTGGCAGCGAGCAGCCAGAGAGAAGTGGATTATATTGCACTGCCATTCATTAAGGCTGCACGCTCAGAGACAAAGGTCAATGCTGTTAAACGAACTATGGTTATTGTTATGTTTTTAAAAAATCAGTGCATGTTAGAGAAACTAAAGGAAACATGCACATGTTTTTTCTTTGTCATTAAATCCAGCAAAGTGTATTATCTTCAGTATTACTAAAGACATGTCTGTTACAGAGCTAAGTATAAATACAGTGTACACACCTCTGTGAAAACTCCGGAAAATTATGTCATGGTTTTAGGAGCTTCTGATTGACATCATTTGAGTCAATTCGACGGCGGGTTTATTTTAAGGCCTGCCTTCAAACTCTTTTGCCTCTTTCTTTGACATCATGGGAAAATCAAAAGTAATCAGCCCAGACCCAAGAAATGACATTGTGGCCCTCCACAAATCTGGTTCATACTTCAGGAAGGAGGAAGGAGACGTGTTCTTTGATACAAATCAATCTCAAAATCGGCATCGTCAGGAAGGAAGATTATGTGGATATCCTCAAACGACATCTCAAGACATCAACCAGGAAGTTTGCAAATCTTGGTCACAAATGGTTCTTCCAAATGGACAATGACCCCAAGCATACTGCTGAAATTGTGCCAAAATGGCTTAAGGACAATAAAGTCGAGGAATTTGAGTGACCCTGACCTCAATTCAGTAGAAAATGTGTGGGAAGACAAATGTGCGCAAGCAAGGAGGCCACGAGTCTGACTCACCAGGTCTGTCAGGAGGAATGGGTTACAGTTCTAACAAATTATTGTAAGAAGCTTCTGGAAGGCTACCGAAACAATTGACCCAAGTTAAACAATTTAAAGGCAATATTACCACACTAGCAGAAGTACACATTGTTGACGGGAAAAGATTTTGTAGAAACAGTTGAAAGGTTGAAAGATATCTAAGTACTGCAAAAGTTTAATGAAATTCTGTCCAGGCAATTTTACATGATAAAATTATGTTGTAAGAGGGGCTTTTTCACACATAACTATGGATGCTATACTATAATCTGGCACGTAACTGGTCAAAACTTCATTCTACTCAACATTTTGATTTCATTTATGGTGCTTGTTGAACTTACCTAAGTACTGCCAAAGTTTCATTAAATTCTGTCCTGCCAGTTTTGCCAAAATCTGACTGGACAGATAGACAGACAAAATAATTTTTTGGGTCCTCCAATATATAAAATGTTAGGATATATTGAAAGAGCGAGTTCTGACAAAACCTTTCTTTTATTTATATAGATTCTAAATACTAATACTGATATATTCTTAAAATAAAGTAGGTTTACTATAATTAAATGGCTAGAATAGTGAAAAATGAAGTTTAAATGTGTTTGACTATACACCCACACACACATTACCAGTCAATTTCTTTTTCTACAATATAAAACAATGCTCAGGGTGTTTAAAATACACAATAATCTCCCTTGAACAGACGGTACTAAGATGTGTCTGCTACTTATATTCTGTAAAGCCTTTATAACGACTGGTGATGTCTGAGGCTGGTGACTCTAAATGAACTTCTCCTCTGCAGCAGAGGTACATTCTGGTCTTGCTTTCCTGGGAAGGTCTTCTTGAGAGTCAGTTTCATCATGGTGTTTGATGAGTTTTGCAAATGTACTTGATAATACCGTTCTTGCAAGAACTGTTACAGGACAGCTGACCTTTGGGTCTTAAAATAACAGCTGATTGCCATATATGTTATTTAATAATTATATATATATTTTTTTTATTGTACAAATATGTCTCAATTAGTTCTCTTTTTTCAATTGTACTTTGCAGAGGGAGTTAATAAAAAGTCAAGTAGCCTTGACAGGAGTATCAAAGGCTTCCTGGACAGATGAAAACAATAGAGCCTTGGACAAATTCATCGCAGATGCTGCAATCAAGCTTCTTGTTATCTACCTCCACCCTTTCTCTGGCCTGTGTGTGCAGTACACCATACCAAGCCAGGTACTGCTGGTTCTATTCTGGGATGCAGTGACATTTGGGCTTGGATCAGGGTAGCGGTCGTACATTACAACTGACTGATGATACTACAAATTATTCATGACTTGAAAACCAAAAGAAAAATCATTTTTTGACAAATGATTTCACATAATGTTGACTATGCAACATTCCTTCTACTTTGTTCCATTTCAGTGCATCTGGTAGTTTATTTGTTAAATCTGCCACTCATTAGTGTTTTAAGAATTCTGGTAATCCATTAGAACTAGAAAATATGAATTATTACCTGTTTTATTTTGCTCTGCTACATCCCTGTCTCCCTCACACACAGGTGGTGGAGCAGCTGGCCTACTTCATACGCAAGGAGGACTGTATGATTATGGAGGAGACTTTTGAGAGCTGTGTGCAGTTCGGCACGGTGCGGGGAGGGGGTCTGCAGAGCCTGCTGAGGCTAATGAACGGGATTCATGCACCACTGGTCACTCACACCACAGACTGGCCAGAGAGCATCAAGAACAATTATTTAGCTCACATGCACCGCTTCATCACCTTCCTCACAGGTACATGACACATCACAAGAATCAACACTCACTGTATGGGAGTACTTCTCAGGATATTTCCAGCTGCACTTTACCATGACTCACAAGTCACAGTGGTGAAGATCAGTGGAAGCTTTTTGGTCTGGCAAGAAAATTCTAATGTGATGGGAAGGAGCCATCTGATATGTGAAACTTTTATTTATTTATATTTTTTTTTTATGGTGTGTGGAGTGTATACACATAAATATGTAGATAGTTTGTGATACCGAGGCTAGTGAGGGGTTTTAAACGTCTGTTTTTTTTTTTTAATGCAGCTTCTAATCATTGTGTTTAAAAAGGTGCAAACTGAAAACTCATGTCATGCTGAGGCAAGGATACTGATTATTGAATTTCTGTGCAGCATAAAAATTTGTTCACTGATGAAAATGTTCTACTGAACAACAAAAAAAAAGCCAACATTTTTTTACATGTACATTTAACATGCACTCATTAATTTTTTTCCCTGAAGAGTAAGTAGTTAGAATGCAGTCCATTGATCTTTCTCTCACCTCACATTGACTTTACCGGACCTTTGCAATTGCTCTTCACATTGCAGTCAGAGGGCCGCGCTTATCCCGCTTGCCAGGGTACGAGGTTAATAATCATATTTCAACCTTCAGGCAGCCGAAATCAGATTCCTTTTGTGTATGTTGATCTTAATCACTATGTGCAAGATAGATCCAGAGGTAGCTCTCGTTTACTCTGTGCTGCTTTATGAATGCAGGGCCAAGACTCCCTGCACTGCCAGTCATTTATAGGTAATCACCCGACACGGTCCCATGTGATGGTTCAATTATCAGACCAATCATACCAATCAGCACGGCCACGTCACCTTTTACATAGCCCGAGTAAACACAAATCACAGCCCCACCAATCAGACGCCATTCTTACCTGGGCAAGAAAGCAAGTGCTGCACTGCACCCTGTCTAATCAGAGAAGCATTTTGATTATTTTTTACAATTCTCCCTCATCTCCGTTCTCTTCCTTAAATACACATTTCTGCAGATCATGCTCAAGTCAATACCCCCGCAGTCCAAGTAACACATTTCAAGGCTACAGAAATGTTTTGGAACAAAAAAGGCAGCCAAATCAGCCCATGAGGATAAACATTGTGCAGGGAGTGTCTTTGATTTTTGTTTTAACTCAGTAAAGCAATAACAATGAAGTCACAAAGTGGACTCCTGATGACTGCTCATGATGAATTCAGGTTGTTAAGTGCAGTAGTAAAAATGATTTAGTTTAAAAGCATATGGTCGATATAAGCCCAAAGGTGTATTTATTTTACTCATCATGCCTGATCCAAAAATAACGCTGTCGCACCATTCATTCTAAAGCAATTCATTGCATTGGAGAGTATTTAGGGATACATATATTGTGATTATATATGCACCACACACTTCTGATAGTCATAATGGTCATTCATTCTTCACACTCTCTACATAAAGTGTATGTCTTTTTCATCACCCTGTGAATGGACTGATTCACCTATCTCTCTGCTCCATGCTGTTTCTCCTATTGTGTTTCACTTGCCTTTGTTGTCTCTGTAACGTCCAATCGAATTCTGTCATAGTGTCCCTCCGGCCCTGCCCTTTTTTATTTTTTCCTGTTCATAAGTCACAGTAATATTCTAGCATTGTTTCCTTTAATCTTTTCATCTTTGTATATGAGTACCTTTTGTATTTCATTTTCTCCATTCTCCATCTCATGCTTTCTCATCTCACTCGCTTCCTCTCTCTCTCTCTTTCGCTGTCTTTCTCTCCCCTTTAAATTGTCTTTTCCTTAATTGATCTTCATACCCCTCTTTTATTCATACCCCTTTTCATGTTTTTCTATATCATTTCATTCTTAGAAGAAGCTCTCTTTAATAAGTCTTTGGATGATTAGTACGTCTGTGTTCCTAAAGTGGTGCTACTGTAATGGACAGCCCAATGATTTTATATATAAGGAGTATACTATAAGTGTCATAGTGAAGATGTAGGAAGGAAATGCTAAAAAAAGAAGAGACTGTTGTGGAGAATCACAAAAGTGAAGTGAGGAATGATAAGCCCTTATGTGACACCATATGCATGACACTCAAATAAATATAACCTTTTCCATCTTATTTCTTCATATCATTACGGTTCCCCTGCCTGCAAACCTTATGTAACCTTAAATTGATTTGCTCAGTAATGTGGTAAATGATGAGGTGAGATATGAATGGTAATGTGATAATGTGCAGCGTTATTGGGCTGTATTGTACTGTGTTATTGCACAGAGCGGTGTGTGCTCTCTTAGAGCCCATAAACTCTTTTACGCTCATCAATTAGTGGGCTGTGATGCTCATTTGAGTCCTTTTTTTGGTTTAGGCATCCCTGTAGTTTCAGATGAAATGCATTTATCTTCTTTCATGGCGTTAATTCATATAATTCAATTTTTTTCTTTTTTTTTTGCTGCTTTTCATAGATGCAAGGTTTAGACATGTGAGGAAAACAATGCTTTATATCCCTCTGGAAAGCCTACAGCACAGCCCAGAGGTGGCTGCCAGAGACAATGAGCTGGTCAAGAGGCTGGAGGGTAAGAACCAAAAGGGGGCAAGCAAGGGAAGTACACAGTTCATGATAAAGAATAAGCTTTCACAAGATTGTTTGGCAGTAACCCCCCCCTTTGCGTCACGGTTTGTGCTTTTCAGTGGTGATGATCCATTGGACACGGCAGATAAATGAGGTACTGAATGTACAGGTGGCAGTGGATGCAGGAGACTGCTCTCGTCTTCTGGATGAGATCACTTTCTGGATGAACCGCTGTGATGATCTATCTGGCATCAGCCAGCAGCTCCAGAAACAAGGAGTCTGTCATATCCGAACCATATTGCAACTCTCTAAGTCCTCTTATGTACAGCCATTCTGCAACCTAGCCAAAGAAATCCAGGTACCAGATTCCATTTCTTCTTGTTTGAGACAGACGTACGTAGAGCCTGCATACACTGTATACATTTATCTTACCACTTATAAATAAGGTTAATGACCTTTTGCATGTAACGTCATGAAGTCTGTCCGCCATTGTACCGGTCACTTTTGGATTTTAAAGGGACCTTACAGTACATACAGAATGCCAGTGCAAAGACCCTCATACGAAATCAGTCATGGAAGTACTTTCAGCAAGAAAACACATCTGAAAATGTAAAGTGGTCTTAAAAGCACTTTGTCTCCTCAGTCTAACTGTCTGAACTATCCAAGCTATGTTTTAAGCTACAACACTAACTACTGTAGGTTCTAACACAAGGCTGAATCTCAAATCTCTCTCTAACCCCTTAACAAGTACACTACTTGGTGTGTGTGTGACAATAATTTCATCACCCTACATAGTACTCTATCTTTCCAGTTTACCCTATTCGGTATTCAACCCCTGAACCGTTAGCTAGCTGTTAATTAGAAAGTTGATATGTCAGTAATAGTCAATGTTATCTGCACATCGTTCTGTGAAGCGTAAAGCACAGCATACAGTATTACATAGCATCGTCTCATTTGCAACAGAAGCCCTGAATGAGCTAGCACTAATGCTAGCAAGCGCCACCAAATCCAGGAGGAATCACATATTTGTACAGCATCGGAGGTCATCATGTTATGATAGCAAATCAAACTTCCACAAATTAATACCTTTATTACCGTGCTCATCCATTTTCACACACTTAAAGTCCAAAGAGTTACAAAGTCCAGCACGACATAATGCATTTGAAAATAATCAGCATAAAGCTCTCAGTTGCTGTTGGTTACTCTTTTATCTGTGTGACAAAACATCAGGTAATCCAGTGGTAATCAGGTATTCATCAAGTAATCTTTCTTTTATTTTATTGGCTCTTAAAATTAACAATGAAAATACATAGAGGCCTAATGTCAGATAACGATGCTTCTGTCGTACACTGTTGTGACAGGAGTCATGATAGTCACATGTCTCAGAAAAAATTTAGCAGATTCAGGCATTCTCATGACTTAATCCCTATCTTTTTTTGCGCTTTATTTTGCTTATATTAATAATAGACAAGTTGTGCTTTGTCCTAGACCAGGTACTAAAGGGCAGCCTCAGGCTAGAGACTTAAACCTCTAGCTTAATGCCGCACTGAGCCTCAGAGCTTGAGCAAGTGCAGGCATTTCATAAACTCTCCAAAGGCCAAGGAAAATCAATATTGTCAGACTGAAATAATGAGACATTCGAAGCTGATTGACCCGGCATTCCATGTAATTGCTGCTCTTAATGTTAGAGCTGTAGGGAGCGAGTCAGCAGTATGCTGGATCACAGCTCTGTGACGCTAGATAAGCTGGGGGTTTCCAAAATACTCTTGTGAATGGTGGCACTCAATTTAAATTAGGTATTGAACTGGGTGTAGTGGAGGTAACATGAGGCAAAGGACTAAGTGCAGTAAATTTAGGTGTTGTCAAGCTGGTCTTAGTGAATAGTGTTAACTGAACCAAGTCGAATGTGACATTGAATCAAATTGAATTAATCCAAGTTAAGCTGATTTTTCATTGAACAGAACTGAATTGACTCTGGCTATTGCTGATGTTTGAAACTGACTCAAACAATGGCTGACGGTTTGACTTTTTCCTGCAGGATGGCGTTCTACAGGCCCGGTCTAACCTGTCATTTCTCTGCTTGCTGAGGGAGCCATGTGAGGAACTCACCCAGCTCAAGCCTCGTCAGATAGCACACAAGCTGGGCCATATCCTCAACCTTGTCCGCTTCATCGGAGAGAACTCTCCCCATTACAACATCCCTGCGAGGATTGCTGTGCTCTTAATTAAGGTACGATGAGGCCTTCTTCATACATTGTTGGTGTCACCTTAGGTCTCGTTTCCCAAGTACTTCTAAACCAGCCAATGGTGAGCACTTACAGTACCTTTTGGTAAGGGCTTATAAGATCCATTACCACATAGAAGTTCGACAGCTCAGCTGAAGTATCTCTCTAAAAACACACAGACCTGCACAGTCATCAGGTTGCCCCCCTCCGCCCCTTCCCCCGTCCACACACACTCACACAGAACACACCCTAAGCCCCCCCATACCCCTGTCATTCCCCTTAGATTTCCCTCGGTTCTTAGCACTTCAAAGCCTGCTGAGCTCCAGGCCTCTGCTCAATAGATAAACCATCAGCCGCGGCTCTGTAGCTCATGTAGCACGTGTGCTTTAGATCATTGGGTGAGCGCCCTGCTTTTGTGCGGTACAGGCTTCCCAACACCATTTGCTCACAACTTTGCGCTCGCCTTTTCATTTCCTTCTCCACTTCCTCAAGAGCAAAGGGAAAAACGTTTAACCTCTCATAATTACACTATGACCCTTCCTCTGCTGGAATCACACGCTCACTTTGCTGTCGAGTTTCTCATTTTTTTTTTCTCTCCTCCTTTTTTTCCCCCTCCTCTTTCATTCTCTTCTTTGATAATATATCAAGGCAGGTTAGTCAGAAACATTTTGGTCTAATTGTTTCCTTATGGGCAACAGTAAACGCTCCTGTGTAAAGCCTATGTTGAGCCTTTAGCCACCCGCTATCCGAAAGACATTATTAAACTGAGTCCAAAGATCCACTTTTAATCTTACTAAAACCATAAGTGTGTCCATGTAAAAATGCTCTTCTACTCTGGTGATTGAATTCTCTTTTTCATTAACAGAAATCCCCAATCACTACTCTTGGTGGGAGATGAATAAAGTATTGAGCAGATGCATTGAGTGTGTCTGATTACTGGCAAATATTACTGTAGAATCAAGAACAGTGTTGTTTTGGTCTGTTGCAATGTATTATACTGTACATCTGTTAGTGCAGGACGATCTTCCTGAGTTTTTTTTTTTTACAACCATTTGCACATGACTTTGTATCCCAATTCATTTTTTTTTCGATCATGCCCTACATAATTTCAGACTCAGATGCATTGTATGTAACTTTTAGGATCTCCTGGGCCTTTTAGAGTCTCCAGCTTCATGTAGAACGCACAGGCGTGTCAGTCTGGAAAGCAAACTGGAAAGCAAACTGTGACAACGTTGAGTTATTTTTCAAGCAGGATAGAGTCGATTGAAAATGTGTGAGAGATTCAGAGCAGCTTTATTTAAGGATTATTTTAAAGAATTAGTGACAGGTAAACAGGAAAAGTTTCCAGGTTGGCGCAGATGGAACTGTTTTATTGTAGCACCATTCTCAGTCTGTGGTTGGTTAGTAGTCAGGTTGCCTTTTCCTTTTTGGCAGATATTTATACCTGCCTGATTTTATTTGCTAGAAATAAATGGCTAGCAGATTGTATCACTGAGCTCAAACTGACTCATATTCCTAACGATTTACATCAGTCTTCTGAACCAGGGTACACTTGTGTTGTCTTAAATATTTTAGTTACCTCAATTAAAATATCAGATGGTAGTAGTTATTCCCAAACGGCTTCGTCAGTAATGTTTTTGAAGCAGTCTTGTTTCATCTCACCTCCATTTCTGTGTCGGAAAATTGAATATCTTTTAAGCAGAATTAATGCTTCCAGTGACCACTATAAGCACCCTCTACGGAGATCTTGTATTGTTATTGTCTGGAATAATAGTGTAATTCTTCTTGAGTTTTTTTTTTCTTTCCTTCACAGTGGCATGAATGCATGTAAAGTATACAGCCGTCTGAAAGGCTCCATCGATGCTCAGTGGCCTGGATCTTTCTACCTGGTTCACCAATAAAGTAAATTGTCCTTATATGCTGATTTTGGATTAGACGTTTACACATGACACCCTTAATCATTCCAACGAGAACAGAAAATCTAGTGTTAGATCAGCATACAAGGGTAATATCCGTCAACGTGCTGGCCCATATATGCCACACTGCTCTTAATGTTTTTATTGGCTGTGTGTACATACATGTAAACAGCGGTGTGTTTAATGGAAGTGGCTTCGGTTATTGCCACATCGGTCGAGTGAGGTTTTAACTGTTCTCTCTCTCTCTCTCTCTTTTTTTTCTTTTCTTTCTTTCTTTTCGGGTTCAGAGCATACCTCCCTGCTGCCGAAAAAGTAATGTAAGAAAAGTCTTTTACCTCAACAGGGAAAGATGATTGTGTGCTATTAGCGCTCAAATTTGATGGTGAAAGGAAGAGAAAGAGGTAGCGTGAGGAAAATTATCCCTGATTCACTTTTCCGACACACATTTCCAGGTAATAATTTCTAATCAAAGAGTCATTGCGTGTGTCTCTGTGTGTGTGTGTGTGTGTGAGTGGGTGGGCATATGTATTTGTGTGTATGTGGGTTTTTTTTTTCCCCTGCCTCCACCGAAGGGCTTTAGCTATTATTTTTTATACGTTTTTTGTTCCCCTGCTTGGCTGACTGACTCTTTGATTGTTGAAATGTGCGTGCAAGTATCTCTCAGAATATTCATACAGTATGTGACTGATGACTGTAGCAGGGCTTTCCACCACTACTACATTATCCCCCCCAGTGTTTCTCACTAATTTAGGTTGAGGCAGTTGCCACATGTCTTTAGGGCACGGCTTATCAAGAAGAACAGCGACCAAGCAGCGATGGTGAAGGCTATCAAGATGTAACACACGCTCGGAGGAAAGCGCTATTTCTCCCTTCTGCTTGCATGAGCTCACAGATGCCCACGATTGGCTAGGGTCACTGTGATTGATGTGAGAGTGCAAGCGAGCCACCTCCGCCCCCTGACAGACTGGCCAATCTGCTCCCCAGGAGCTTTGGATGACAACGAACGAACGAACGGACGCTCTTCTGTTGTGCTACACAGGACCTACAGCATTTCTCAGCATATTTAGCATATTTAAGTTACAGAGTGCTACGATTAGCTCACTAACTCACTTGTTACTGAAGACCACCCAAATACTACGGTCCTGACCGATTTCCTAAAATAAGCAGAACATCCCATATCATCCCATATCTTTTGCCAAAATTTGTCTTACTGAGCCGATGTAGTCAGTGTCTTGTTAGTATTAATTTCCACTTGGTCATTGCTAGAGGGTGTGGATGTTTTACTCTGTTTTGTTGTCGCATTTATCGCCAGCAGTAAAAACGGTGCGAACACACACATGGCTATTAGTAATCATTTGTAATATTCTCCAGCAGTACTCACAGATTAATATCCTCACTGTTATTTTGTACCTGAGAGCTGTAGCTTTACAAGCGCCTCTGTTTTTCCGCCCCATCCAGATATTCAAGACCATCTGCTGTTTTGTTTTTTTTTTACTCTCACCGTCTCTTCTCTCTTTATTTCCGACATCCAATAAATCATACACACACAGCTAGCCCTCTCGACCTTAAACAGAGAAAATCCTGACCATCCTTTAGGTTGTGATGTGAAGACTTTCTCACTGGTGCCAAACTTGACAATCTATAGAGATGCAGGAAAAGAGTGTGATTAGTCAAGGATTTGAAAGCTCCAAGGAAAGGGACTTAAGGAACATATGCTGTTTTCATTTTTGCATTTCCTTTTTGCACATTGCAGGAGACGAGATGGAGAAAAGATTATTAACACCTAAGCTGGTTAATGCCACAGATCCCTTAGCATTTTGGTAAAATGAGAGTTCAGAGTAATATTACATATCAATTTAATTAGCTTTATTCTTGGTTCAGAAGCTGTAAAGCATTTTCTCTCTTCAGCGTGACACACACACACACACACACACACACACACGCGCGCGGGCTCTGTGCATCTCAGTTCAGTGCTTGGTGATTTCTCAGTCTGGATTAACCCACTGATCAGAGAAATGAAAATGGATCTGTCATTTCACATCCTCCACTTTATTCATCATATTTAATAATTACACTTTCTACGCTTCCTCTCATTCTCTCTTCCAATTTCTTCATCCTTTTTTTTTAAATCCACCATCTTTGAATGTTAAGGAGACACACACATGCCAGTCTAAACCTGAAGCTTTATCTTTATGGACAGAAAGCCTGCTTGATTCATAGCAGACACCTGCACTCCTGGCGTACTCTACACCTCAACATAAATAAGTGGCATATACAGTACCTGTGCACATCTGGAAAAACCTGTCATCTTTACCTCAAGAAAACTCCTTTTTTAGTCGGTAAATTCTGTGAGATGTAAGGAAAAAAACTTACTATAGATGCGGAAATGACCTGAACACTGGAGCAGCAGCTGTGACATGCTTTTCTGAGCAGGAAGCCAAGCAGGAGCAAAGAGCACGCGCTCAGAGACTGAGCATAAACGAATAGGAGGACTATGTTTAAACATAAACATTTGAACATAAAATGAAATGGTCCCTATTAGGATGGCTTTAGTCCATAAATTAGGTCTGGAATCTGTGCTTTCACGGCAGACCCCTCTTGGTTTTTCTATTTTTAAAAGATTTCGTGCCAGCTTCTCTACCTCTTATGGCATCTGCATACCATCTCTGGAAATATTCTGGAAGAAAACACACCTGTCTTCCAAAAGACTTTTTAGATGATGGTGTCTAACATATTGACCCGAAATCTCCCATAGCTGTGCAGATGGGTTGAGATCTGGGGACTGTGAGGACCTTGCTGTAATTTGCATCATTTTCATACTCTTCAAACCATTCACTGAGCTTTATGCCCTGCAGATTGGGGGCAGGGGCATCCTGGAAGGAGCCGCTCTAATTAGGAGAAAAATGCGTCATAATAGGATAAAGGTGATCAGTGAGAATATCTTTGTATTAATTTGCAGTGACCTTCCCTTCAAGGGAACAAGTCGAGCAAATCCGTGAAAGCAAAATGCCCACTACGGCCCCACAGAGCCACCCATCAGAGTTAGGTGCACTATTGTAGGATTTTTTTTCATGTTGTGCACTATTTAATCTCTACATGTTTGTGTGTGTTTTTTTTGTTTGTTTGTTTCTTGTTGTAGATGAATAATGAGATAATCCAGTGGTGCAGCAAAGAAATCTCGCTCAAAAGAATCTTTCAGGGCTACGTGTTTTCCAGCAAAGTGTCTCTCAACGACTGCATTTACTGCTGTCTCTCCTGGAGGAAGCGCTACCAGCTCAACGCTCAGCTCCATGACATGTAATGTATAGCAACATTTCCATTTACATCCTTGTATCAAATGTACGGTTCCCTTCAGGACTACAGTATAGGCATCCTTCAGAAATTGGCCAAAGATAAGAAGGTAATATGAATATAATGCATGTATTGATCATTCGAGCCCAAAAATATCCTGCAGGGTCACAGAGAAGAAATATTAAAAGGAACCAGACTTTAAAGGAATTCCGTCTCTCCTGGGTAATATATTCCATAGTTATCCAATACGTTAATGGTGTGCACGACCAGGAATTTTGTCTCATCTGACTACAACAAAAGATGTGAGTCAGAGTTGTTCTGATGCTGAAGTACAGGTGCTGTGATAAAACACTAGTATTTATAAATGAAGACAAGATAGATAGATAGATAGATAGATAGATAGATGTGTTATTGATCCCGAAGGAAATTCCAGATATCCAGTTGCAATAGAGACAGTAACACAACACAGAAACAGGTTT
>JAOVVA010000044.1:7093163-7115840 GCA_028565275.1 Leiocassis micropogon
TGAAGTTTTATTAAAGCCCATCACACATCTCGGCTCCACTCAGCCATACTCTATATTCTAGGTCTCTCGTTTTTTAGTAGACTGAATTCTTACTCTCCAGTTTATGATCCTTCCCTTTTAGTATCTGCTGTGCTCACTTAACCTGTTCACTCTTCTAAGGCCCTTGGCACAACAACCCACTGTGTGAAAATAGACCTGATACCACCTTGGAGCAAAATCCATGTCTGCCAGTGATTACGGCATCATGCTAAAATGAACAGTACTTAGCAGTACAATGACGATGTATTTATTTCAGAGTGAATGTGGCTGACCACAGCAGGGGCTTTGTGTTGTGTGAGAAGCATGTAGAGCTTGTTTTTGAACTCTTTTTATTGCACTTTGTTTCAGACTGATATTTCTTTCTTCAATTTTTTTGTTGTGTTAAATCTCTGCATGAATCTTTCATAACTTTTCATACATAACTAGTTGGCTCATTCTGGAAATATAACAGTAAGAATTTTGGCGAGGATTTCCTGTAATACGTTATGATGTTTAAACATATTACAGGCCTGATCTCTCCCTTTTTTTTTGGGAATATGTAGACAAATAATCATGTTGGAACGTTGCTGCACTGGAGGTCCGCCATGATAGATTTAGAAGCAGTGCGTAAATAATTGGACAGTGACAGAATGTTTGCTGTTTTGGCTTTGTACTTGGCGAGTTGGCAATCCGGTCGTTTCTTGGCCAGCTGTGTGTAACTGCATCATGTTGTGTGCATTCATGCACAAGGAGGCTAACAAAAGTCTAGAACCGATAAATGTGGCATTTGCATTGGAATCTGTTGCTGTTGTCTTTCAGAATGAGGACCGATGAACTGTCAGTGCCAGAAAAAACAGGTCATGA
The DNA here is from genome assembly GCA_028565275.1 of Leiocassis micropogon. Lineage (NCBI taxonomy): Eukaryota > Metazoa > Chordata > Actinopteri > Siluriformes > Bagridae > Leiocassis > Leiocassis micropogon. Next base: position 7,094,046 of record JAOVVA010000044.1, read on the forward strand.
TGAGGTTGAAAATTGGAATCAATCAGTCAGAGACGTGGAGAAAAGAAAGGACTCACTTTCAGGCTTTAATAAAAAAAATAAATAAATAAAAAAAATGAAAAAGCATATTTCAAATAAATGCCTGAGTACAATAAGTAGAAAAATACACTAGAGAGCTGAGTTTATCACAGATCCAGACCTGAAGAGTAGAAAAGGCCAAAAGTATAAGCATAGTAAATGCTTGTGTAGAGTTAGATTAGCTGGATAAAACAGAACAAAGCAATGATGAAAGTGTGCAAAAAAAACCACAAAGGAAACATAGCATGTAATCTATGTTATAAAGTGATTTCGTTAAAGCTACAACTGTTACCAGCATAACAACAAAGTAACTCACCTCACCTTGAACCAAAGGAAAAACCTTCTTCCAAAAGCAGCTGTCGAGTTTTTCAAGGTCGGAAATTGAAACGTTCTTGAAGTCAGTCACTCAAGCCCACTGGACAAACTGAAGGGAAGAGAGAAGATAAAATAAAGCTGCTGAAACAAGCAGGAACAGACAGTGGTTGCACTGAAGGCTTGTTCAGAGATGTTTTCAAAAAAGAAATCTGTTTTTTGACGTCTGTGCTGTGCAGTCAAAAGCTGTAAATGATTTGTAAAGTAGTGAAGATTTCCCAAATAAACGATATATAAATGAATAGATGAAGTCAAGCAAAATGTGTTTGGAGGTTGTGAATATTAAATAAATCTATTGTGGCCATGTTCAGAGTCAAAACATTGTAAAACTGGATCACTATGCGGGGACTATACACTTTACAGCCAGAGATGAAATTAATGAATGGGTTAAGTGCGTATCAGGGTCCTAGGATTGATCCAGCTCTCTGTATGGAGCTTCCTGTGTTCCCATGTTGTCTGAGTATTATGATCTTCTCCCATCTTCTTAGACATGCAGTTTGGTGAATTGACTTTAAATTGACATTAAATTGCCTCAGATGCAAATGATTCACCATGTCAATGGTTTTCTAGCATCCTACCTGGAGTGAGTTTCTCTCACCTCATGTCCAATATTACTGGGATAATCAGCAGATTCAGTATGACCCTAAGCACGATAAATCACTAACTGAAGATTCAGAATAAATGATAATTGAATGGACATCGCCTCCATCCAACATGCTGTGATGCATGCAGTTTACTTTTTTAAAATTTTAGTCTGCCACTAAAAGATTCGAAGCTTGAGTTTCCATGTTGTAAAGATGGTGAGCCATTTCACCAAGCTGCCACTTGTTTTCCACCAGGCGTGCGGGTCATGAGTCTAAGTCGATGCGAGCGAGGCTGTTGTCTAGTGAGCCGGCAGCCTCCTGCATGGTGTTTAATTATAGCAGGGTCTCATTGCAGCATTGGAGCATGGGCCTGCTGCCCCTTTCAGCAGCATTCCGCCAAGCCTATAGCTTCAATCCTACACACGGGCAGCCGACCCCATCCACCCAATTACATCCAGTACTTAGTTACAGCCCATAGCCTGGAGAGGTCACGGCTGTGGCCAGGCTGCCGTTTAGACTGGGGGTCTCTCTCTTCAGCCCTTTCTCTTTTCTAGGAAACTTCACCAGCTTGGGCTACTTTTAAATACAACTATGCTTTAAAATGAATCCCTCTGTGTTTTTATTTTTTATTCCACTGTAAGGTAAATACACTGAGGTAAACAGCCAAATGTGTTTGCAAACTCATATCTGCAAAAATATGATTTGTGCAACCACAATAGCTTCTTTTTTTTTTGTGCAAACACAATAGCTTCTTATTTTTTCTGTTTTTTTTATACTTATACATGTATGTGAATTGTGTTTGCTGTAGATATTAAATTTACTCTGAAATCATGGGTTTATATGTTTTTTTTCAATATGAACTTCATATGACCCAGCTTTCTGAAGAGAGGTTAAATTGTCTCTGTGTTGCAATGTATTGCCTGTGAAAATAAGCCGCCAAGCTAGAAGTGACAGCTTCATAAATGATGAAGTCCAAACGGCGAAGTATTGAATGAGAGAATCACCTTTTCAGTTGTTCTTTAGACATGACAGAAAGACTGTCACTTGCACAGATGTGCACACACATACATATAATTCAGAGCCATATGAAGCATTATGAGGCATTGTCTGAGAGAAATGGGGTGGAATGGTGCATGTTAACCCCTGTTTTAGCCATCATGTGCTGGTGTGGAAGGTGTGTGTGCATGTGTGTATGTGTGTGTGAGCGAGTGAGCTCATAGTGTTTCCAACAGCCCTGCTCTTTGTTTATAGGGGGACCAGGCTTTCAGTTTCATATTGAACTAGAGCTCAACATGTAGCCATCACCCCAATCAAACGGAAGAAAACAGGTTTTGAAGAAACCTTCCTGCGGGAACTCACAAGAAACGCATTGGCAGCATGTGCAAAGGTGGACGCATAAAGGTCGGGGTGTGGGGGGTTAAGCCATGCTTGCCTAGGGCACCAAATACATCGGGGCCAATGCTGCGTTTCAGGCCTGTGTACACATTGTGTTTTGTTTGTGAGCTCTGAGAAATATGTGTACTGTGGGACGTGTTTTAATGTTTCACGCTGTTAGCGTCAGCTTGCCATTACTGGCGCGGGCACAAAGAATTGAATAGCCCCCAACACCTCAGCTGCCGCTTTCACCTCTCAAAGCAATATAGCAGGTGCTGAGCGGTTAAGTGGCGTATTCCCACTGTAGAGCTCTGTGCAAAATACATTAACGCCAAATATTGATCAAAGCAGGGCCTTAGCTAGATCAGCAGGGATAGAGCCGAATCAAAAAGGTTCTACATATGTGTTTTTTTCTCCCCCCCTTTCCTTTTCTTTCCTTTCCTGTGCTGGATGTTTGTGGGTCTTATCTGTACGCGGAGATCAGTTTGTTTGTTTTTTTCAAGCCCCAGAAGGTCAGTCGATGCAGGATGTGTATCTGTGTCAGGCTGTTTGTTTGTGTATATGTGTGCGTATCCCTCGACTTTCGACCATGACTTTCTGACACATGATTAATGTGGTGTTATAGGACAGCTGCACACTGTCCTCTCTGATTTGTCCTCTGGGTGGCTTTCTATATCATTCTTTGTCTCTCTCTCAGTTTGTTTTTCCATCTCATTACCTTTCATCCTTTCTCTTTACTTTCTTCTTCACTTTCCTTCCACGGCTCTCTGTCTCAACTGTTTTTACTTCCTCTGTTATTCTTCTTCCTTGTCTTTCTTTCCTCTCCGATTCCTCTCATTGATGTTCTCATTCTTTCTTGCACGCTCTCATTCAATCTTTCAGTCTCTCTCCTTCCCTTAGCTTATTTAATTGTAGAATCAATCATGTGTAGATTTCCTGGACAATTCCTTTAAAAGGTTGTCTTAATGAAGTTTAAGCCCCTCATTCTCACTCTCAGCTGAGAATTGATAAATTGATGCCAAATCTTGGAGCTTTTTAAGAAGAAACTACGTCATATATAATCAGTTATGGTTAAAATCATGTTATGATTATAGTGGCTGAAGCTGAGAGTGACGTTTGTGTTCTGTCCACTTTCTTAGTGGGAATAAAGTTGTTATATAAATTCCAGACACAGCAGAAAGCTCCAACTCGGCACTTTTCCTGTTTTCTCAGTGAGTTCATGCTTACCTAAACGTGTAACCGTCTATTTTTAGACTATGTCCTATGCTCTTCTGTACCCGGTTCATGGGGGAAATGGGCTCTAACCTTGCATCTCTGAACCACTGTAATCCTGCTTTATCACAGCTTGTGTGGCACTGTAACTCGTTCAAAGGGACACGACCCCAGAGTGAGAGAGAGGTGAATAGCATAAACACAAACATGGTCTATCGCTTGTATTCGCTGTTACTCCTGAGACATAACATTCACCCATGTGTCCTCCCCTGTGTTTAGACAGCGTATTCATCACTGGAGGATTAGACAGTATTCAAACACCTCTTTTTCTTAGATATCTCTTGAACAACTCTCACCCTGTCTGTACTTAACCTCTCGTTCAGCTTTGCTCAACCTTTTTTACCTGCCCCGTCTTGTCTTGCTCATGCATAGATTTCTGATTGACTTTATTGTCCCGACAGGGGGTATTTCTCTCCCTCACTGTTTTTCCACTGTGCTTACTGTATATTTTTGTAGTGCATTGTGGGCAACCCAAAGAACTCCCTAAGAACCTCTAATTAACCTGTGGTTTGGATGCCTTTACACTTTTCCATGAAGCATTTCTATTAAACATTCATCCCTGAAACTAACAGCATTGTTTTGATGCTGACTACAGTTTACAGCAACCATTATGTCTACTCTAGGCCTGTTTATTAAAGCATGTAGAGTAAAAAAAAAAGTGTTAAATACCGCAGGCATGCTGGGAATTGCTGTATATAATGATTTAGAAAGACTGCCTACTGGTGCAAATCTACTAGCAATCAGCTTTGAGCATAAATTTAACCATATTCATTTCTTTCTTCTTCTTCTTCTTTTTTTTTTTCAATTTCATCCCTCACACAGTGGAATATTATTTGCTCATGGTAATCGTGTTCCAAAAATCAAAACTGCCTGGCATCAGTAGAAAACAAAACCAAAAACAAAAAAAAAGTTAAATCGTTTAATAATACATATTGCAATTTCCTATACAACAGCTTGGCATTCAAAATAAAACAGAGTGTTAGCTTAAAGGATAAACATGACCGCTCCCTGAGAACCAAAGTATATGTATATTGCCCCATTCACATGAAAGGAGAAACAGCAAATGCCTGAGAAGCACATTGTTCAAAATGATGAATGTTGCATCTCAACATCCGGTTCTTATCAGTGTCTGTGGTGAAACAAAGCCATCTCAGCTTCAAAGAGCTTTCTCTGAACTGTAGTGCTGGAAAGAGAAATAGCCAGTTAGGGGCGGTTCGGTTCCATAAAACTACTCCATTCTGACTTTTCCCATAATCCTCTCACCCCCTGCCCTCAGTGGAGGCCCTGCACCCCCAGAGAGACATGAACAAGAGACAGAGCATGTACGCCCTTTCTGTCTCGCTCTCTACCGCCCACAACTGTTTTTTTTTTGTCTTGAGACTTTGTCAGTCATTTTTAATCCTTTATTACTTCCTTCCTTCTTTTCTTCATTCTTACAACCGGACTCATCTCTGTGTCTTCTGCTTTCAATTCAATAGCATTAATATACTATTATTAATTAAATGAATTTAATTTAATTTAGTTCACTGTTCATAATGTGGACAGATTATTTAAATTTATTTTAAATTATACAACACTCAGCTCCGACCGTGAAATCTGATTGGGCGAGAGGCATTTCATGAGTGGTGATATAGAGCATAACAGCACTGGGACGTTTAACTATAGTGTATGTATCACTGCACATCACAGGTGTTACAATAATTAATTACACTAACTGTCTGTCACAGCATTTGTGAAAGCAGGTCTGTACGGTCTGCAGTTCTGCAAAGACGGGGGAGAGCAGCTGCCTAGCAAGACCCACATTTACATTGTAAAACCTAGTCACAGAAGCAAAAAAAAAAAAACACATCTGACAACGTTATGCCTCTGAATCGTCCATGTTGTTTTATTTATGTCCAAGGCAAGCTAACTTGCTTCTAACTCGAGGCTGAGTCCCAATTCCCTCTCTACCCCTTGATCAAGGGCTGTATTTGGTGTGTGGAGCAAGTGATTACACACACTCACACACTAGCTTTCAATGATCTATTTAAGACTCAACCCCTGGACGTTAACATAGCTGATATTCTAAAGAGTGGAAGGTGGAAATATAAAGTACACTACCACTCAAAAGTTTGGGATCGCTTTCTAACTCCATGATCGTTCTGATCTTTATTTGTTTTTAACACTGTAAAACACTGCTGAAGGCATCCAAAATATGCAATAATCTCTTTTAAAGTTGCTATTGAGATGTATCTGCTACTCATAATCTGTAAAGCCTTTATAACGGCTCTAATCTAAGGTGCTATTTGTTAATTGGTGATTTCTGAGGCTGGTAACTCTAAATGCAGCAGAGGTAAGTTTTGGTCTTGCTTTCCTGGGAAGGTCTTCATGACGATGGGTTCCCTGTTGAGTCCGGTTCCTCTCAAGGTTTCTTCCTATTGTCATCTCAGGGAGTTTTTCCTTGCCACTGTCGCCCTCGGCTTGCTCATCAGGGACAATCTGTCCATTTTGATTTATACACATTCACATTCCATACCAACTTAAATAATTCCTTTGACTGTGTAAAGCTGCTTTGCGACAATGACAATTGTTAAAAGCGCTATACAAATAAAATTGAATTGAATTGAATGAGAGCCAGTTTCATCATGGTGTTTGATGGGTTTTGAAAATGCACTTGACAATATTGTTCTTGCAAGAACTATTCCAGAAAGGCTGACCACTGTGTCTTAAAATAACAACAGACTGTTGTTATTGTTGTTGTTACATAATTACCTAATTTCATATGTGTTATTTCATAGATTTGAAATCTCCAGTATTTTTGTAGAATGTAGAAAATAAATCATTAAACAAAAACAGAAATTTGCAAGTGATCCAAACTTTTGAGCGGTAGTGTAAATTAAGTAAATTGTATGTTTTTCCGGACTGTCCACCACGTCCATGGTTTATTTTCTCCTCTTTTGGCTACATAATATTGGTAAAAATTTAAAAATACTTTCACCATGTTTCTTACATTACCTGTTTACATGTCAGTCGCTAACTGTCAGTAGCCAGCTCCTCTAGTCATGGTTAGTTAGTTTCACCGGTTGCAAAAATAAGGGAGTTGATGGAGGAAAATAATGTTTAAATTATTAAATTAACTAACAAATTATAGTCTTTTATTATAAATTGTGTTTGTTTAACTGTTGTATAAAAGAAGTCTCACACTTGAGGTCTGCTCTTGTGCTGCATGTCATCATGACTGTGATATCTTCAGCACGCAGGCTGCACCCTTTGTGCCCACGGCAGTGTTTAGAGATGGGGGGAAAATCAATTGCGTATCATGATTCTTTTGTCTGGCATATCATGTATTGTCACACTTACTGCAAAATAGATATTTTTACAATTGTTTTTAAATTTCTGGTAGCGGACTCTAACGTATTCACACATTGGCAGTCAGGACAGCATACCTGTGTGGTAGGAACAAATTATTTGCTAAGTTTGTTTAGAATTGTAACAAAATCTAATATATCTATCAAATTGGTATCTTTATAAAACCGTGATACTAATCGAATCAGCCGTTAGTTTACAAGATAATATCGGCTGGTCCCTGGTGATTCCCTTCTCTTGCTGCATCACAGCTGTGCTGATATTCAGCACAACAGCACTCTGTCTCATGTAATATTGCCTAAATGTCATTCCCATTATATACATTGTTTAAAAAAAATTATCCGACTGTAGTTCATACTTCTATACTGTCATCACAATCATCCATGCACAGACACAGTCGTCTTCTACATTCCTAACAATACTACAATTTAGTTCCACATCACTGTGGTGCTCTCATTTTTGTATTAGTTGTAACTGTCTGTAACATTTTCTTAATTGCTCTCTAAACAGATTCCGTTAATATTTTGGAAGTTCTCATGATAAAGGCAAATCAAACCGAACTGATAGTGATCATACACTCTTTGGTAGCCATGACATTTACTATCTTTAGATTGTAGTGGTTGCGCTGCATCCACTCAACCAGTTTGTTTGACCTCTTTAAGGATTTATAGTCAGGTCCCTGTGATGCTTAATCAATGGTGCAGTATTTCAACTGCGATGTTTCCACTTTTATTTTGTGATTTGGTTTATCCTCATTCGATATTCTCTCGCAGAGCTGATGTTGATGTTTTAGGGATTATAAGGAGTTAGTTTCAAAGTACGGAGACAATACAGATTTGTTTTAGGGCTATGACCTTTTTTATTATTTCTATTCCACACATCGGAAACATTTTGGATAGACTACTTCTTTTGTGTTTAATTTGTTAATGTATTCTGTCTCTCTCTCTCCCGGGTGCCTGCACCCCGATTCTCCTTATTGCTTTGCGAAAACAACCCTGCTAAAAGAGCTGCTCGCAGTTTCCCTTCCTCTCTCTTTTCTCCCCGCGCAGCTTGGCTAAACGTGTTTGTCTGTGCTCTGTGCCGAGGATTACCTTTCCATTAGGAAAAGAATGAAGTGTGAAAAGCAATCTGAGAAACGGCAGCCCCGCTGATATAGAACTTGGGCGGATGCAATTATGCCAATGACAGATCATTTTTGACCCTATCCTTCACTGTTATGGATGACAGTTTGCTGTTGCTTTGTTTTTCTACTACATACAGTTGAAACATTGGCTCGTAAGGAGCGATGACATGCCAACTATATACCCGTTTTTTCCCAACTGGTGCTTACTCTTATGTCACAAAGAATGATGTATTAACTTCTCCTCTCCTACTCATCTTGTTTGCCGTCTTCCTTCTCTGGATTAGGCATTCTCAAGAAGGCTGGGTGTTTAAACAGACCAGGATCTTCTCCCTGTTGGATGCCTTTGTGCAGAGGTGCACACACCTGCTTGAGGTACAGTAAGGAGCAGGCCAGGATCATATATGATCAGACGACTGGACTTATATTTCATAAAAAGTAGCACGCTTCATATATACTGTAGAATAGTTTCACACATTTACAGTCTACAGTTTTACAAAGAACTTTTGATGTCTGTCATTATAATTAGATTTAATTACAGCTGCAGTGTTGCTCCAGGAAGTCAAGCAGGCAGCTACTTAGGGGAAAAAGTAATTTTAGTGAAATCACTAAAATTACACATATTTAGTAATATACTGTAGTGTGTGCTGTGCTCTTTCTTTGTTGCGTCTGTATCGAACTCACAGCTGTGCCATATACAGTAAAATACAAGGCCTTGTTCCAAATGCACACTAAGTGGTCAACCTACGTAAATACGTAAAACAATTTGGTGTGCAGCCCAAGTTTTCACACCTCAGATGTATTTCGTATTATCCAAGTGTTTTCTGCGACACTTGCAGTGCATGTGAGGAGGCTAGCTAAAATCCTTAACTGATTGTTAAAAAATACAGATCTACGGAGGAAAGGGCTCAGATCACGACTTCTCACCCAGTATAACCAAGTGTAAAATACAAAATATGGAGAGCCTCACAACACCCTCTATTAGTTACTACATGTACTAGACCTACAGTAGCTCAAAACGTTTTTCTTTCAACCGGAAAACAATGCAAACTACACAATGGTGATTTAATCAGTTGACTATCATCTATACTTCACCAACTTATCAACAGATTAGAGAATAAATAAATGACTTCAGAAGAAAAAAAAAAGATAAACTTCTAACAGTTATGCATCCTTCTACCTCTTACATTGTAGCACAGCTCCGGCCATTCAGCTTGCAGCTGGACTTCTTTCGTTGAGGCATGATAATATTCGATATATGTGTAAAGCTGCTTTGCGACAATGAAATATTTAATTGAATTGAATTGAATTGATATATGTATTTAAGTTTGGTGGAACGGTGGCTTAGTGTTTAGCACTGTCACCTTGCATCTCCAGGGTTGGGGTTCGATTCCCGCCTCGGGTCTGTGTCCATGGAATTTGCATGTTCTCTCTGTGCTTGGTGGGTTCCCTGTGGTTACTCCGGTTTCCTCCCACAGTCCAAAGACATTTAGATTAGGCTAAATGGCGTTCCCAAATTGCCCGTCTCTGCAATGGACTGACACTCCATCCAGAGTAACTGTGTAACTGGGATTGGCTCCAGCCCCCAAGACCCTGTATACAGGATAAAGCAGTATAGGTGATGAGTGAGTGAGTATCTACCCTTGGATATTACTTACTGTAGGTGTACAAATTTCCTGCAAATTTCCATCCTGCAAAAGCCCTCCACCCCCCAAAACAACCAAATACTCTAGCTTAAACTTAAGGTCACATAAACACACATGACTCTAAAGTAACCTAAACAGAAATGCCAAAATGCTGAATAACTACACAGTCATTTCCACAACTCCCCAACCATGGCACACATTTGATATAATCAAGCATTCATTAAGAGGATCTTAAATCAAAATTTGTTAACTAAAGGGTCATATTTTTTCTGCCATGGGGAAGAGAGGACTTTGCAGTTTCTTGTTAAGAAGACAAGCTGCATTTTTTTTTCTTCACCAAGAGACAAGACGAGGAACTAATTTGTCTCATCGGCATTCCACAACGCTAAATGTAACTATAAATTGTTATAAAGCGTGTAAGCAAGTTATAAAGGGCGATTGGTTAATGAGTTAACATTTGTAATTGTTTGCTAGTTGCTGTGTTATAAGATAAATAAAACACTCCTGGGTGTAACAGCATGGGAAAATCTGTGCATTGTCATTTTATAATCATATCTCACTAAATAAGAGCCATTGTCTTTAACAGTTCACTTCATTATACTTTGTTTGATGCTTTCCTTTGTACCAGTAATATTTGGACCTTACTGCACTTTTACTGTCGCCTCTCAGGTGTGTGACTGTCAGCGGCAGTTTGCTCGGCGTGACGAGGGGGTACAGCTGCCGTTGCCGCGCTTTGCTGGACATCAGGGGCCGGAGATCACCAAAAAACTCCTGAAGATCGAAGCCATGTTTGACAAGAGTCTACAGGATCTTCACTCTACGTGTGAGGACTTTTTTGAGCTCAAAAATACAGCTTGGCATGATTCCTTCAACAGGTAAAAATGTGTGTGTGTGTGTGTGTGTGTGTGTGTGTGTGTGTGTGTGTGTGTGAATTTTCCTGTTTTCCTAAACAGGTATTTTTTTTATGGACACCTCATGGTCCATAAGTATTTAGATAGATACCTGGACATCCATATGTGGTTCTTTCCCAAACTGTTCCATAGTTGGAATGACAGGGTTGTCAGGTTTGTCTTTGCATGCTGTAGCATTGTGATTTCTCTTTACTGGAACTAAGGGGGTCCAAATGTGTGCACAAAGCAAGCTCCATGAATACAAGGTTTTGGCGAGTTTGGAGTAGAGGAAATCTAGCAGCCTGCACCGAGCCCTGACCTCAACCCCCACTGCACACCTTCGGGATGAATTGAAATGCCGACTGCACTTCAAAACTTCTTGCCTGACACGGCAACTGTGGAAGTAGTAGCTTAGTGGTTATTGATCAGAAGGTCAGGGGTTTAAGCCTGTGCACCGCCGAGCTGCCACTGTTGGACCCTTAAGCAAGGCCCTTACGCCGTCTGCTCCTACTCCCTCAAGCTGGTAAAAATGAAGAAAAAGGATTCATTGTACTCTAATGTACTTTATATGTGACAAATAAATGATTAAGGATTTCTTCTCTTCTTTTTCTTAATATCTGTGCTCAACATCTTCAAATATTTAAATCCGCACAGGCAGGCGAGAATAATGCCACATACAGTGTAGATCAGTATAAGCCTTTTGCAAACATGATATAGGAATGAGTTTCTTTATAGTGTAGGCTTATTCTACATGTACAGTATAAATGATTCTTATGCTTGTGTTTGTACATACCGGAGTGAATGGAAATATGAACAGGGTGTCTAGATGAATAAAATGGACAGGGTGTGTGAGTGGTGTGGTATACTTAGTCCATCAGATTATGTGTGTTAGGACCTGAGTGTGCGGTTGACCTCCAGGACACCCAGTTAACCCCAGGCCATGTCGAAACGTAGGAAAGTGCTTGGCATGTATTTGTGTTGATGGACAAGACAATGGATTGGGGTCAAGGGAGGTTGTAGGGTCGGGATGTTGTTGCCAAGACAAACAGCTGTGCTCTTGCCTGGGGCAGGTGTTACACAGTGCACCAACGTATTGAGAACAACCGAAACAATGCACCATGATGATTGTGTATATAGGGTAGCATGTGTGAATGTTCCTAGTTCTTTGATTACTGCTTTGTATTCTTCTTCAAAATGAACACTGTGAGTGTCTGCCTGCCTCGTTTTCCCTTTTTACTGTGCTTGCTATATTCTTTTTTTTTTTTTTTTTAAGGTTTCGTTCAGAAATGAAGGAACTTGAGTTGACGACACAGAATGTGATCAGCACGGCTTTTAAAACGGTTAGAACACTGGAACATGGAGTTCAACTGCTCGACTTCTTCCATTGCTTTTCAACACGAGAGGTCTTACTTTTTGGATTTTTTATTTCTGTTTTACACATACACACACACATGCCTGTCTTCATATTCGTACGCATTAAACTCGTATTAAAGACAGATTTACTGTACTTGAAGTGACACCTGATTAAATTTTATCAATTAGTAAATAATTTCAAATCTTAAATAAAAAACAACAACTGTCGCACAGGTAACTGTTCACAATACAGGCCAATTGAGAGCTCACATGTGCTGCCGCTTCTGGCAGTGTGTGTGACAACAGCAGCTTATAACCATGTGTAGTAGTAATTTCAACAACAGTCCACTTTAAGGTTCAAGTGAAGATGAATGGACAAGGATTTAATAGATTTTATACACAGAATATTGCATCTTATTATGCTGTGTCGTTTAGTATAATAACCACATTCTCGCCTAAATTTAGTCATTAACATTGTTGTTGTTGTTGTTTTTTCTTTGTTTTTGTTTTTTTCATTTTCATTTCCACACCCCCAAGAAATGATAAAACAGAAGTGGCAATAAAACCATGTTACATGCCAGGAATAAAACACTAGCTGCAGAATGAACAAGAAACAAAATGTGATGTTTTGTTAATATTACAGACAGGAGCCAGAGGTTAGGGTTTGCAAGGGTTTAAATTTATCTACAGGTCATCACAATCTGATCATTCCTCGAGTATACAATCAGCTGCTAGACTCAAATTGTCAAATCGCCAATTATTAAAAAAAAACAAAAAACAGCATGTATTCTGAGGATAAAACAGGATTATTTAAATGACTTGAGTCTATTGTTTCTTGTTTGTTTTATTATTGATGTTGGTGTCTTTCAAAATGTAAAATTTTATACCTAGGGGTGTAGCTCTCTTCTGCAAATACCCGTTTCTCAAAAAAAAAAAATGTTAAAAACGTGTCCTTCTGCTATTTTTCTAGAATATAATAGCAGCTTTGATTCATGAGCTTTTGAAATGTTGCGCGCTGACCAGTTCCTCTTTCACTACAAGACCACACAGCAACTCTTATTGTCTTTCTTCAGCGCTCCCTCAGCTCGGCTTTTATTCGCTCGAACTCATTCATTTGCAGGGCATTCAGAGCAGGTGTTAGTGCCCCATGCACGCATGCTCTCTGCTGAAGTGCTCCCTTTTTTGTTAACTGCAGCATATGTGATTAAGATCAATTTACCTCAGTCTATGGTAATTACCATGGCTTAACACACACTCCATTTTCTTGTTTTTTTTCTTCTTTTTTTAATATTCTTCAACCATTATCTCTCTCCCTCCTGTGCTTTTGTTCTCTCTCTCGTCTTTTTCTTAGGGCATTAAGCAGACTTTAGACAGGCAGTGGAAGGAGGTGTGCAGCCTGTTCACTAAAGAGCTGGTTCTAGTGAAAGCAAAGGTGGTCCAAAAGGAAATCTGCACTCCTGCACATATGCCTCAGTATGCTGGCCAGGCTCACTGGGTCCGAGCCATGCGCCACCGTATAGACCAGCAAATGGAGGTGTGTGTGTGTGTGTGTGTGTGTGTGAGCAGGTGTCAGAGTCAGTGGGTGTTTTATACATTTTATAATCACATGGTTGGTCAGGTACTACAAGGTATGCTAATATAATGAGGTTACTTTGATTAAAGTGAAATCATTATGAAAGGAAATAACACACAAGACATATTTGTATGCTATTGTTGGTCTTTTTTGATGATCATTGCCTTTGAACATCCACTGAGCAGAGCTACTATGGTGAAGAGCTAGCACAGGTCCATAGTTCGGCACTTTCCAGCGCCGCCTTGCACCGGTCCTTCTGCTGTACTCCTACGCCTGTCATTTCACTCCCAAATTTGAGCCCAAAATGCATAATAAAACAGCCAGGTGCTCCATTTGACTCACACCCAGCAAAAACAGATCAAGTTCAGAAGAGGCCAGGAAAAATCTGTTGCTTTAGTTCAAGTCTGTCAGAGCTCTGTTGTCAGAGCTCATGCAAATTTATTTCAAAATGTCACAGAAGAGGCAGAACCATGCAGGGAGAAAAATGAATGAAAATAAAACACAAAAGGAAATTTTGGCAGCATAGGTGAGACGTAACCAGGATTGTAAGCATCTCTCTGAGAACAATCTAAACCAGAGGAATGGGAGCAGATGGATCAGTCGTAGAACGTGTAGGACCCGTAAAAAATAAAAATAAAAATCGCATGCCCATTTATTCCAGTCATGAAAGTTAGTCTTTTGAAGCGGTGCATCAGGGACCCGGAGAGCGGATGAACCCTCATATTGTATAAACCCTCACTATAGGCATTAGGGTGACTACAGGATCTTATTAGCTGAGTTGTACCCAGCATGCACGCAGACTTGATCAGCCCATGTAGGTGAGCTCTGTAGGGCTTTAGCTACAAATGAATTCGATTACTGACTATCCCCTCCACTGATCTGAGACTGGCTGGTGTCACAGCCCAGCTTAACTGCGTTTCAAATTCCTGTGAGGTGTGGGCTGCTGGGATCAGCCAGGTCCAAGACCGCTGGAGCTCAGCCAGACACCGTCCGTCCTCACAGGCTTTAACACTATTAAACCCAGCTGCTTCTCTTGTGTGCTCGACTCACCATGTGGAACACCACCACACCCCCGCCCCCCCACTACAAGCACCCCTTCTGCTCGCTCACTCTCTCCCCATTTTTTTTTCTCTTTATTCCACATTTCACGTCATATATTTCTCTTTCTCGCGATATATTTTGCTCCACCATCAATTTGATGAGTATGGTGACTCTCTGCCGTGTTTAAATTCAGTTTTCTGCCTTCATTAAGAACAATTAAATCCAGCAGAGAGCCGTAATTGCACACAGATAAGATTAGCTTGTGTCTCCTTGCACACGCAGTAAAGATAATAAAAAAAAAATTGAAGCAAACAGAAGGCAAGCACCAAAGCTTAATGTTTGCCATATGAGTTGTGCTGAGCTCTGAGACTTATGCAGTTTTTAGCTCTATGACGGTATGTTTTCGATTTTGTGCTTTAAACCTTGTGAATGTTTGTCTCACTGAGCTTCCTGTGCAGTTGTTAGTTGTTTGTAAGAACCATGCCTGCATGATTCCATATGTGGGTAACTTCACCCACTCCGTTGTGCATATAGTATGTGCACTGAGTAATGAGCATGTGCTGGGTTTTGTTTGTTTGTTTTTGTGGAAGCATATATCCTTTTGTCTACAGGGTACTTGGTCATGTTTGTGTGATAATGTGTGACTTTTACTTATAGGTCCTGCAGCGTGCCTGTTTCAGGCCACAGGATGATACTCGGCAAGGAGTGTATGAAGCTTATAGGCAGCTGGTGCACACAGCAGATGAACAGATCAGGAGGCTGTTTAGTGACTGGAGCCAGAGCCTGGATCACCACAACCTCAAGGGACTGGATCAACCTCTTATGATTCGATGCAAGGAAAAACCAGGCATGCTGGACGTCAACTTCGATAAGTATGTGCCCCCCCTCCCTTTTTTTGCACAGACGTGTGTTCTTTTCTGTTTATTTAATTGCTGAAGATATTATCAACTATGCTTAGTGTTTACCTGAATAAACTGGTTTGGTTTTAAGCCATTAATACTCTTGTGTGGGTTTTGTAGGAGTCTGCTGAAGATGTTCAATGAGGTTCATTACTGGGAGCAGCTGAAGTTTGAGGTGTCGCACTTTGTATCTGAGATCTGTCAGCGCAGAGAGGACCTGCGTACCTCAAGGGAGAATGTCATACTGCTGGTTAAAGACTACAATAGGTCTTCATATATATATACTCGACATCTTTAGAGGAAACATAATACTACATATTGCTGCCATAATTTAATTCGAGTTTTAAAAAAGGGCATAGATAACTGTTAAAGAGTGTATAAGTTTTTTTACAGTATATATATATATATATATATATATATTTTTTTTTTTATTATAATTTTTTTTTTTGTATATGCAGTCTGTTATACAGTATTATGCAAAAGGGTCCCCATGAGATTCCACTGAGATCTTGCGAGTAGACAGTGATGTATAATTAATATCCCAAACCACTAAACCACTTCCTATTACAAGATACTCATTTCTAAGCATAATTTGAGGGTTCAGATTCACTGCTTTATGGAAAAGCAGGTATTTAAAACATTCCTGTGTAGCATCTTTACCCCAGAATTTGTCGAATGTAAAAAACACTCGATCATTCCACATTGAAATTTGCTCCCACAAAGACCTACCGTAGCGTTAGCTCCTGACAGTTTTTCCCCTGTTATTCTATCCGCCTAAATGACAAAATATTTAAACGCAAGTTGTATAATGCAACACATCATATTTGAAGAGCCCGACATTTCACTCGCTGGCCCTAGTATGAACCAAATATTAATGAAATGAAAAATTACATTTTGGGTATCAGTAGGCTCATTGAGGTTACAGCATGATTAAATCAGTCTCGGAGAATTAAGGTTAGTACACACCATGTCTAAAGTGCACGTGTTCTTCCATCCATGTAGCATCGCGAATGGTATTAAGGGCTTATATCACACCTTCAGGCAAATGCATAAATAAGTGGTACAGTGCATAGCAACAGCATTGATCCTGCAGTCCTTCTGTTCCAGGGAACAAGACACACAGCGCATCTCACACCAAATCGTTACTATGTTTACCAGTGCAGGGATTTCAGTGATTCATCTGAAAGTTCATTTTACATTCAGGCTCACAGAAAAAAAAAAAAAAAAACACTTCTATTTTGCATAATCACAGTAATTAAACCAAATCAGTTTATGTACCTGTCATCTTAAACCAGATGTTCTTATTTCTTCAAGCATGTGTGAGCTCTGAAAGTTTCAGAAGCTTTAAACACTCGCTTTAACAAGAAATGAAGATCTCTACGCTTAAAACTACTCACACCCATGTTCGTGACCCTCTCAGTAGTGTATAATGACATCCTACATTGCTCACATAAGCTTTTTAATACCCACACAAACTCACACACACTCATAGACACCACTCCAGACTCAAGTGCCCATTGTGGTTCTGAGAGAGACCCAGTGAATCATCAGCACCATATTGTCACTACATTTATTGCATTGTGGAGATGCCAGATGAAAATAAACACTTAAACGGAACAAATCCCAACGAGCGTTTCCCTCTGGACTGCATTCGCTTACAAAATTCAATCGTTGTTATTAAATATTAAATTACTAGTGTTATTGTGTGTACGAAATAGTTTGTAAAATGCAGCAAAAATGACCTTGTTGATTACGTGTAAAAAAAAAAAAAAAAAAAAACCAACAATGAATTTAGACAAGCAATGAAATTTTTATGAAAATGCTCATGTACAAATTTGTACACTGTTTACAGGATCATTGGAGCCCTTTCTCCTGATGCACACAGATTATTTCAGGAGCGTATCCATTTCTTAGACAAGAAGATACAGCCAGGTCTGTCCAAATTGTTCTGGTCCTCGAAAGGAGCAACCAGCCTCTTCATCAGTGACTGCAGACTGCATGCCAGCAAGGTCAGCATCTGTTCACTCACTTATGACGACACAAAACCACCGCAATGCCAAAAAATGACATTTTCATCATTTATACATTTTTAAGAAACTCCACAGTATTGATGTGAGGATGTCACTGTTTAGATGTTACTAGTCTCTGGAGATGTGGTTTGAGTGCCATTCAGTGCAAACAAGCAGTAGGCTACAGTGAAGTTAGTGGTCAGTGTTTGTGGGTCATCTTTAGTTCAGGAACACAACAACGGTGATTATAATCATTCATCCATTTATCAATTTTATTTACCGCTTATCCAGTAAAGGACTTAGATCTTACTCCAGGGAACTCAGGGGCAGGTGGGGATGGATGGGGTGCCAAACCAAGGCTAATTCAAAAGCATTGCCGACAGAGTATGTCTTTGGACTGTGGCGAAACCTTTGTGGGTTTTTTCCAGAAAAAACTCACAATGCACAGGGAGAACATGCAAACACCACGCACCCGGATTCAAAATTCGCACCCCCAACCCTGCTAGTGCAGTGATAGTGCTAACCATTAACCCACTGTGTCAGTGGGTTACAACGTTCTAAAGTGAATACGAGAAAAAAGTAACCTGAATAGGAAATAGGAAAGTTGTAGTGGAAAATGTCTATAAATCAATCTTTTTCAAGAAGAAACTTTTCAGACTTTCCAGAAACGAGGATTTGGAAGCAACATGTATTAGAACATGACAAAAGAGTCTTAAGGCGCCCATACAGCATGGTAACACAACATTTAACTTTAATGAAGTCTAAAAATATCATACATTTGACAAATTGGTGTGTAGGGAGCACCAGGCAAGCAGCCAGACAAACCTATCGATGTACAACGATTCACTTAGAGCAGTAACGGATCACATTACTGGCAGAGGGAAGAGAGTGAGGGGGAGATTGTAACCAAGCTTTTTTCCAGACTGTGGTGAAGGTGGAGTTTCCCAAGGATGTCAGTAATTTGCATGTTGGAGTTTTGATTTAGTTTTGCTCAGGAGTTTCATATACAGTAGATAGGTACAGTTTATTAACAGATTTTTCACTGGTTATGTTTTTTACAATGTGCGCAGATGTATAAGTTTAGCTCCTAAAAACATCCTTACTCACAGATAAAGGGTTTAACTATAGTAATATAGACTACCTAATGAAATGTGACAAATCTGTTTTGTAATATTTTATTTCTTTTAAAATATTTTTTGCCTAATGTGCTGTTTTTTATAGCCTGCTGTGCTACTGTTACTGCTATCATATATCATTTTGAAATAAACAACCAGCTAAAGGTTGTCTACTTTGGCTAAAGGACTTTATTTGACTTTTTTAAGGACTATTTTGGTTTCAGAGCTGAAGCTTATTAGCAGTTTTTTTTATTTTTTATTTACATCTGGAGACCAGAGATCAGGAAGTTATCAACATTCAGCGACATGCTTTTTTTGCTTGCTTACATGCTTTTATGTTTATGGACTTGTTTAAAGTCATGAATTCAACAAACATTAGTCAGCGCAGGTCTATTTCATTGCCATATAAACAGATGTCAGTTTATGCATCTGTGAACTTCCTGTGTTACTTTATTCGTGGTTTATTAATGCAGATGTTCCTGGTTTGTTAAAGTTCAGTAAACGCAGTAATAATGCTGGGTGCTGCACAGCTCCAGAGAGTTTTATATGCCCTCCTACGTCTGTGTGCGTTTGCTGCAGGTTCTTCCCATCTCTAAAAAACAAAAGCTGTGAATAAGTGACATAAAGTGTGTGTTCATGCCAGTGTTTTCGAAATAAGTTCCAGATTTGTCTTGACCCTGAGCAGGGTAACGTGGTTACTGAAGATTTATTAATAAAACACAAATATCTCAGTTAAGGGAACCTTCAAACATTTTTGCTTCCTCGAACGAGTAGGTGTCATTTAGAATGTCAGAAATGCTGCAAATTAGTCCTCGACCAACTTATATCTCACTCCATATGTGTTATTTTATCATGTCGATGTATTTAGGGTTATTCAAACATACAGTAGCAGAAAATCATACTAAATAATGAAAACATTTCTATGAGCAGTTCTGTTGAAACTTTATTTTTTTTTACTGGTGTTATCAGGTCATAAATGCATGCTATGGATGGCTCTTTATTACGCAGCCTGTATATTAAGTTGTGATGTATTATGAACTGGCGGTGGCCTGCAGTAATGAGGTAAATACACACAGAGGCAGAGACATGAATGCCTCATCTCGCGTAATAAATGCCACTCAGGCATGGCTCATCATGAAAAACCTCAGCATCCACAATGAGAGCCGGTCAGTCTTGGTGCACTGCCATCACTACAGTATGTCCCCTTTCTCTCTGTCTCTCCGTTTCTCACTCACTCACGGTATTAATGCCTTTTATGTGTTTTCATATGTATTAGTCAGTAGGACTTAGAGAGGAGACAGAGTTCATGTCGGAGTCTATATCAGTCACTCCTGTGGCACGATGTCAGGAACAGGACAGGAGTATTATGTCCACACATCGGCATGGCATGGAGGGGAACAGGCTTGAAAGCTAACGTTAAACACACTCACACTCACACATTATACCATCTCTCATAATCAAAGCCTGAAATCTTATTCACTGCTGCATTCTTTATCCTATGAAAGCTATGAAGTCCAGATATGGGAGCTTGGATGTGATGTGAAGCTGTGAGTGAGAAGGAGATTAGTCTCAATATGAGAAAGACCAGGAAAAACCCAGAAACCCCTAGATGGTGTTTCAGAAGCACCACGGCTCCACGGCTTGCGTGAGGAGCTGCAGTATTAGGAAAGAGATACTTTAAGGATAAGGCCTGTCTCTTTTGATTTGGCATGCAGGCTGTATGTAAGGAATCGAAAATGATGTGCTTCCTGTGTAACGTGCTAAGTTAAATAAACCGGAAAAGAGTGCAAATAAATCCTGTAGGAAAAACCCTAGAGTGAATTACAGTGTGAATTTTCTTTTTCTGTTTCTTTTTTTAACCTTTTTCTCACCCTGTTTGCTTTGTGAATTCTCTTCTCCTCACCTCTCTGCTTTTTCTTACAGGTCCAGTTACTGGTAGATGAGTATAAGGCTGCACACTTGGCCATCTCACAGCGCTGCAGTGAGATAAGCGAGCTGTTGCTGGTGCATGTGGACGGCAAGACAGTGTACAAAGATTTGGAGTTCGAGCAGTACCAACTGGAACATCAGCAGAGCCGGCTGCGTCGACTCAAGACTGCACACCAGGATATCGCCGAGATCCTGAGCAAAATCTACAGCACCTTTCGCAACGATGGGCCGAAGGTGTGTGTGTGTGTGTGTGTGTTTGATTACATTTTTATTTAGCCATTTCATTTTGTTCTGTGTGTTGAACTTGTACGTGGGTGACTTTGCACATTCATGTATTTGCAGGTGGGTATTAGTGCGCTCTAAGAACAGGTGCTTGACTCCTCCAGCTTGTACGTGTGAATGTACGTGTGCGTGTGTCAGCCAGCAGATGGTAAGATGTAAGCATGTGTGTGTTTGTGTGGTGCATGTGTGTATGTTTTCAGGTGCAGCAACACTGGGTGACGTACACTGAGAAGATGGATCATATGGTAGAGGAGGCTCTGCGTATGAACATTAAGTGCTCCTTACAGGCACTTTCCAAAGTGATCAATGGAGACAGCAAGACTTCCCCTAACCCTTTATTCGTAGTGCAGGTGGTTTTGGGACAAGACACATCTGGGTCTACTGCACAGGTACTAAAACAAAAAACAAACAAACAAAGAAAAAAAAACCCTCACATACGCACATACAAAATACTTTATGAACCATATTTGAATTACATTAAATCTAAGGACATACATATACATAAAAGCATTTTACTTAAGATTTACTTAAACTTTACTTAATAACAGATGCCCACATTAATGTAGTATCACCTGTACACTGGCATAAATTTGCCCTTGTCTCAACAAAATCACTCACTCACTCATAGTCTACACTGCTTAATCCTGTATACAGGGTCGCAGTGGGCCTGGAGCCTAACCCAGGACACTAAGGGCACGAGGCAGGGTAGACCCTGGACAAGGTGTCCGTCCACTGCAGGGCACACACACTTACACACACTGCAACATGCAAACTCCATGCACACAGAGGCGGGAATCGGACCGGGACTCTGGAAGCACAATGCGAACGAAATCATTAAGTGGAAACTATCAAAGTGAAGCATACAGTGGTGTGAAAAACTATTTGCCCCCTTCCTGATTTCTTATTCTTTTGCATGTTTGTCACACAAAATGTT
>JAOVVA010000044.1:7116045-7139132 GCA_028565275.1 Leiocassis micropogon
CATTTAAGTGTGACAAACATGCAAAAGAATAAGAAATCAGGAAGGGGGCAAATAGTTTTTCACACCACTGTATGTACTATCGTCTATCTATATCGCTATATTGTTGGATAAAGTGCTGGACAGTCCTCGAAGGTTTGCTTAATTTCAGGTTCCGGGGTTGAGTCCCAAATAGAAATCTAATGCGCTTCTGTATGTAGGGTGTCCAGTCCACTGTCTCACACACACACACACCAAATAGAGCCCTTTGAAGTGTTAGGAGCTACTTTGTAGCCATGAATAAAAGAATACACGTTGTTCAGATGTGATTTGAAATTACTTAGACGAAATTATTGAGTTGTTAAAGATGAAATAGTCTTACCAGATGTGCTTCTTGCTGAAAGTGAATTTTGGTTTTGGCAGTCAGTTGCTCTCCCTTCATTACTGCGAACCATATGGACCTTCTTTCACCCCGCTCTGTCCGGTTGTTAGTGTCAGAACACCTGTGACGTGGAGTGATACATATACTGTAGTTAGACATCCCAATGATGTTATGCTCTATAATCAGCACTTGTGGAATGCCTCTCGTCCAATCAGATTACTCGGTCGAAACTGTTGTATAATACAAATTATTAACTATAAACCAAAGTAGGCGTATATACAGTATGTATAGAGGGGTATTGAGAAATTTAAATGTAACAGTTCTTTAAGGTTGTATAAGTTCTTTGTTTATGCAAAAACAACATATTTAAGGAGCGTTTTTTCCTTCCTCATTAAATATTTATGGTTAATCCTTTGGTCCTTAGAATCACCATTCATTTTATTCTAGTTGAAATACATTAATAAACTAAGAAAATATGAATGCGGGATAGCGTCACACAGGTTTAAAACAAAGAGACCATCACACCTATATGAAGACAAATCATTTCTCATTGAATCTTAAAAGAATGCTGTTATTGTGATACTGTAACCTGCACCCACCTGATAACAACTACGTGGGACATATTAGCTGAGTCATTCACTTACTCACACACAAATACACACCCACGTTTCTTTCTTTCATGGTTTTTTTTTTTAACAGTCAGTGCATCCAAGATTGCAAACTGATGTCAACACTTGCTCATTTTACATGCCATATTTCTCAGCCACACTTACATATATAGATTGTGTCATTTTTAACACTGTCCAGGGTCAAAATGCAAAAAAAAAAAAAAACCCTGCTGAAAAAAAAAAAGTGTTAACAGATTGCATCTTTGTCTCATACGTTGTAGTTTACATACAGGGTAATGCATCATCAAGCAGATAAACAAAGCGTCCTGGCCCTGATAAATCCTAATGAAAGATCCGCCTGGTGCTCTCACATGCAGCACGGCCAGTATCATCTGTTAACTACAATGTCCAACCACACATGCGCTAATGTCGAGCTCTATATATCTCCCTACGAGGACTAGATTAGTATAAGTAGTCAAAGATATGTGTAAAATATCTTATGCAGCAAAAGTGGAAAGGCAGAGCGAGCAAGACAGTGGGAGTTTAACTTGGACTGTGCTTTACTGACATTATTCTAGGGTCAGTAATTTGTTTTAGGTAGAGTTGACATGGGAGTGCCTGAGGCAAATAGCTCCCAGAGCCTGAGGGATATAATAATCATGCAGGAAGAGGCCAGTGGCTCAGTTAAGATAGCACTTTGTGTGTGTGTGCGTGTGTGTGTGTGTGTGTCACCTCCAGGTGGACTTTTCCCCAACTCTGCAAAAGCTGGCTCAGACAGTAAACAGTATCAGCTCTCGGCTCTTCAGTACCGTCTCGGGCTTCAAGCGGCTGCCTGACCTCTTCTCATGCGTGCGCTCACAGAGAAAACCCATCCACAGCATAATTGGTACATCCTCTCTACCCCTTTACATTTCCTACATCCTATTCAATCCTTAATTCCTTTTTTAAAATGATCCTTTTTGTTCTTCATCCATCCTCTCCTCTTAAACCCCAGCATTTGGCTTAGTTGGACTAGTCGAAAAGACATTCCGTCATTTGCTTTATCCTATGTTTCTCAGACCCGCAGTCACCTTCATCACTCCCCTGGTCCTTGGATTCTACCTCACTTTCATGTTTTTCCACTTAATTATGTGCACTAAACTCTCTGAGGCTCTGAGGCTTTCCGGGTCTTATGATGAACCCTACATCTAATTGCTATCGTGTAGAGCACGGGGTGAAGAGCTTGTTTTACCCTTATTATGTTATGTAAAGGTGTTATCGCACTCGCACGCTTGCATTTGCACTGAGAGTTCAGTATGTGTATGTGTGAACTGGTCTATTTCCTGCCTACTGACTCTAGTATTTGGACCCGATGTAAAAAAAAAAAAAGCCTCAATGTTAACTAGGTGCGAAGAATGTTAACACGAAAACACGTTCGGTGTTATCTTTTTAAGTGGATTATTTTCTCTTTCTGTCTCTACAGAGCAGGATGAAGAGATCTGTAAGATTCAGTCTGCAATAGCTGCAGGCATGAAGGCCAGTGCCACTCACCTGCAGGCCTACCTGAAGACCTGGGACAAGTATCGCGAGATCTGGGAGATCAAGAAGGACCCTTTCATTCACCGATACGAACGCCTTAACCCACCTGTGCCAACTTTCGATGCTGATATAGCTAGGTGTGTGTGTGTGTTATTGTTTCAAGCTCTCTCACCATTCTTCCTGTCTTTTTGCGTTCCTTCTTGAGGGTTGCCAGCTTGTTATGACTTTGTTCTTAGTAAAATAAATTTTTCAGATCCTTAAAAGGTTTAAGGAAAAAAATCCTGTTTAAGGTACATTATTATTATTGCCTCCCCCTTGGACATGTAATTCTCCAAACTCATGCTGGCTTAATAATACCCCAGTACACTACAACTCAAAAGTTTGGGATCACTTGCAAATTTCTTTGTTTTTGTTTAGTGATTTATTTTTTACATCCTACAACAATAACAGGGTTTTCGAAACTATGAAATAACACAAATGGAATTAGGTAATTATGTAACAAAACCAGAAACAGTCAGTTGTTATTTTAAGAGACGGTGGTCAGAATTTCTGTAACAGTTCTTGCAAGAACTGTATTTTCAACTGCATTTGCAAAACCCATCAAACACCATGATGAAACTGGATCTCATGAAGAACATCACGGAAAGCAAGACCAAAACCTACCTCTGCTGCAGAGGAGACGTTTATTTAGAGTCACCAGCCTCAGAAATCACCAATTAACAAACAACACCTCAGATTAGAGCCGTTATGAAGGCTTTACAGATCATGAGTAGCAGATACATCTCAATATTAACTGTTAAAAGGAGATTATTGCATATTTGTTTTGCAATCTGGAAAGAAATGAAAATCTTTTACCCAATGACATCACAAATCCTGATGTTGGATGATGTTCAGAATCTGTCTGCAAAAGTTTTTTGTTGTTGTTTATTTAACAGGCGGCACGGTGATGTAGTGGTTAGCACTGTTGCCTTGCACCTCCAGGGGCTGGGTTTGATTCCCAGCCAGGCTCGATTCCCGTCTCTGTGTGCATGTTCTCCCCGTGCTTCTCGGGTTCCTCCCACAGTCCAAAGACATGCAGATTAGGTTAATTGACGTTTCCAAACTCCATGGATTAGTACCCTGTCCGCCCCCCCCGTGCCCTAACCCTCCTGGGATAGGCTCCAGGCTCCCCTAAGTGAGTGAGTGTTTATTTAACATTGAACATCATGGATTTCCAAATGCTAAAACCAAATGCTTGGTGTAACTCTAGATGTGGGTTATCACTTCATAACTATCACTGCTCATAATAACCTATCCAAACTCGGAAATACGCTAGTTATTCCGAGTATGCATGCTTTCATTAGTTCTAGATTGGACTATCCTAACAAGTTGCCATCTGTCTGAGAAGCTGCAGATTGTTCAGCAGCCTGTGGCCTTATCGTGAAAAGCAATTCATAATACATTACTACATATTCAAGCAACGCTGGCTGCCCGTAAAGTTCTCTATTGACTACAAAGTCTTACTCATGACGTTCAAATTTCGGCTTCTATTAGTCCAGAGGATTAGTCATAGGCCTGCTGTGTGTTCATTAAACTAAATGAAACTCCCCTCTCGTTTGCTTATACATTTCTATATTGCAGAGTACGACCAGCTGAAAGGGAGGAGACGGGCGCCTGATTTAGACACAGCTTTAGAGGCGTTTGTTTATGATTGGCAAACTGTAATTAAAGTTTTCATCACACAATAAATTTTTGTCCTATTGATATATTTGTTACACTGACTTAGGCATATGTCAACAGTAGTGCCCTATAGACTTTTTATCTTCACAGGCGTGTATGTAGATTGTTGCACACTGACGAGGGTCTGTAGACACATGAGTGAGCTCAGCACATCAATAAGCTGTGTGCATGTATATGTGTTGCGAAGCACAAATTTAATGAGCATGCTCAGGCATTAATTACCTTCTGCAATCAGGTCTACTTCGTCAGCGCTGATCTAGTTCTTTGCCCTTTAAAAGTAATGAATGTTATGAGAGATTGTGCTCAGGGCCTCTTCACACTGATGTTTGTTCTCTTACCGAGTCAAACGCCGTGTAAATGTTAGATTATTAGGGATGTGCTGATATCGGTCGACAATCAATACTGGTCCTAAAGCAGATGCCGGGTCATAGTTAGTGCTAATGCTTTCATGTGAAGAAATTTCTGACTGTATATGCAGTATGTGTTCCTTAATTTCTAGCAATTACGTACTGGAGTCGGAAAGTTTCCTGCAGCTGTGCGGTGTAGATCACTGTACTACTACAGCATTATGTTATGCCCTTTAAAGAGAGCTTGCGTATAGTGAAAAGAAATCCATTTGGGATTAGATTGCATTTAAGAGGGAAGGATATGAGATGAATATGGTGTAGAAGAAGAAATTGTGGAGCTTATTTATTTATTAATAGATCACTGTTTGCTTTATGGGGCAGGACAAATTACAGTACGGTAAAGTAGTTTTTTTACATTTACGTAGATATTAGGTTTTATACATAATCAACATTTAATGCCGCTTTTACAGTACAATATACATTTACATTTACATTTAGGCATTTGGCAGACGCTCTTATCCAGAGCGACTTACAAAAAGTGCTTTTCACAATATAGTGAAACAAGTGTACAGTGTATTGGTTTAAAGAGCAACAAAAATAAGGAAAAACATAATTCATGACTACATAAAATATAGTCAACCACTAAGCCATCATGCTACTACAAACTGGTTTAATCAACATTCTGATCTTTTCAGAGAATAAAAAGTCATTTCCGTTACTTTTGTTTTTTTTTAAACATGAGTCAACGGGACCTTATTCTTTAACACAGGGCACAGACTTGTATAATTCACACTCTGTCCAAGTGATTCTTTTAACCATGACTATTACAAAGTGCTTACAGGCAAGACTCAATTAATCCCTTAAATAAATGCGTCCTGTTAAATAAAATCACCACATCAACAATTATAAATTCTACTTTGTTTAATATGTTTTTTAAAACTATTTATTCATAGTCTTACTGTACATTGTGTTGAGTTTCGTCTGTACAAGTGCATACAAATTAGTGCAGATTAAAATTATCATATCGTTTATGTTGAATTTTGAACTGCCGTGTCTTTTTATTTATACGAAAATAATGCACATATTCTGACCAATCAGAGTTCATCAGTGCTGTGGAATAATACATGTCTATTAGTTTTATTCTAATGAAAGTTTTATTATTTTATCTATTAGTTGAATTAATAGACTTATAAAACTGGTGTACATGAGGTTGTAACTGGTTTAATGGTTTGTTTGTTTTCCAGTTGGTTGGTTGGTTGGTTGGTTTTCTTTCATAGATCCATGAAAGAAAACTTAAAGTGCTATACATATAATATACAAATAGTTTGCTAGATTATAATAAACACACATTATGACCATATACAGTATGTTTATGTAAACTAATGAAGGAATAAGTTTTTGTCTGCCTGGTGTGAAATTAGTGTTAATTATACTTAGTGCTTGAGTGTGCCATAGTTTCCATTACAGAATGACGTTGAAACAGAGCACACATCTTTAATATTGTCTTTTTTTATGCTGCTGTTAATCATTATCACCTCTGAACCGTATCACACATACAAGTCTCTCTCACTTTTTTGTCGTCTCTCACTTTGTGTGTTTTTTTTTTTTGGTGCAGGTACGCAGAAGTGGCAAACAACATTCAGAAGGAGGAAACAGTGATGAGTGTGCAGTTCGTGTTGCTGGATTGCTCCCTACTGAAATTCTCTCTGGTGCAGCACTGTAATGAGTGGCAGAACAAATTTACGCAGCTCCTCAGTCTCATGGCTAGCACCAGACTCAAAGAGCTGCACTGCTACCTCCACGACAAAGCACAAAGGTGTGTGTGTGTGTGTGTGTGTGTTTTTTTTTCCACCCAGTATCAGACGTTCTATAATGGTTTTCTGTATGCATGATTTAAATCATGGACATGATCCAAAAATAGCAAGTGATTTTAAAAAGTTCAAGGCAAAGTAAATATTCTGAAACCTTCACAGCTTTACAAGTTTAATGGTTTAATATATATGGGAAGCTTATCGCAGTCACAGGGGACAGCACGGTAATCGACATATATTGTGCAGCCATGCCGAAAATATTTACATAGCTGGAATTATGTAAGGATTATTAAACGATTACAAATGAATCTGTCTAAAGAGAAAAAGTTGTTAAAGGAAATTAAAAAGAAAAAAAAATCTAACAGGTTTGACAGACTCCCTGGTGTTTTTAGGACAATGTGATAACAGTGTTTAAATTTACTAGATTGTTATTTACATTTTTTCAGACAAAAAAAAAGGTGTTTCATTTTCCAAATATTAGAATATCATATTTCTCTAAAAAAGAATATGAATGCAAATAATTAATCAAGGACAATGATAACTGATTGCATAATCAGTAGGCATGTAAATAGGATAAGAGACATAACATTATTACAAAGTGTGTGTGTGTTTGTGTGTGTGCGTGTGTGTGTGTGTTTGTGTGAAATCAGGCTTTCTCAGACTCCTCAGACACTAGATGAACTAATGGAGAGCCTGAAACTGCTAGAGATGCTTCAAGGGGATATAAATAAGACTGAGAGTCAGATTCCTCCCATCCAAGACCAGTTTGCCATCCTGGAGAAATATGAGGTTCCAGTGGAACGTGACGTGAGTGTCAGACACGGAGATACTGACAACACACACTCAAGTCTATCACTGATATATGATGCTGACCTTATAATTCACTTTTGATTGTCCTGCACCTTCACTTCATTACCTCTATTTATAGGCTTGTGCTCTACAGTCTATATTTGCGTGTTTTTTCCCTCACCTGAGCGAAGCCTGCACGATTTCATAATTTGAAAGAAAAAAAAAGACAATATTTTGACATGATTATGATCTCAGTCTATACTGTGATATGAAACTACTAAATGTACAATTTTCTCTATTTACTTTAATAAACTGCAACCTTATGTGATTAGGTAGCTACACAGGTCCAGATTGGGATTTAGATTTTTATGTGACTAATTGTGCAGCACTAACCTGTTCTCTCTCTCTTTCTCTCTCTCTCTCTCTCTCTCCAGATTCAAGAGATGTTGGAGGCTCTTAATGATGAGTGGCTGTGGTTTCAGCAGGTGTTGATTGACAGCGAAGACATGTTAAAGAAACACAAGGAAAAGTTCAAGAATGGTCTCATCTTTTCTGCTGAAGAGTTCAAAAATAAGACACAGTCTGTCATACAGGACTTTACCACCACAGGTACTGTAATACACACACACACACACACACACTCTCACTCATTCTCAATACCGCTTATCCTGTACAGGGTCACGGGAGTCCTGGAGCCTATCCAAGGGGACTCGGGGGACAAGGCGGGGTACACCATGGACGGGGTGCCAATTCGTCACAGGGCACACAGGCACATACAGTACACACACTTACATGCTCACTCACAATTTGGAAATGCTGTTTAGCCGAATCTGAATATCTGTGGGTTGTGGGAGGAAAACTGGAGCACCTGGAGAAAACCCGCATAAGAATTAAAATACAATGGTGGTTTGCTGATATGGCAAAAAATAATCAACAACAGGTTAATGTGATGCAGTTTCAAGTCCTATTATACATTGTATTATTTATTAAATAAGACATCATTCTTCTTGTTTTGTCTTTCTAGTTAAACAAAAGGTTCAGATTTGTTATAATTGATATTGCGTTAGCAGAAGTCATTTCTTGCCAAGAATGCTAAAAAAAGTTTCTCACAATTAAACTTCATGAAATGAACAGACATGTTTTTTAATGTGTTATTCTGGAGCAGTCACTACATAGTCAATACTATAGTCAATACTATAGTCAGGGTTGCTGATTTGGGAATTTGACAGTGCTGTAACCTTTAACGAAAAACAAAAAAACAAAAAACAAAAGCAGATTAAGAAGGAACATACACGTCCCGCGGCATAACGTCTTACAGTATCGGTACTGTACGGACATCTTCCCCATCCTTCATAGACACTTACAGGCTAAAACAGTAACCCGAGGCCTCGTGCTAATCTTCTTATAGAGCACTTTAAACTCTTCCCTTGTGTGCTCCAGATAAAAGATCGGCATGTTGTTGGGGTTATGTGTACGATGCTGAGAGTGGCACGTAGGGCAGGTGGGTGGTCAGAGCTGAATGAAGCCACCCCCCCCAACCGAGTACAGCATATCTCCGCAGGCCTCCACAGCTCTAGGTCACCTCTCTACATGAGTCCCATGCAGGACGCCGTGCTGTCATGACGGGGGGCTGAACAGTGTGAGCAGAGCATGCAGCAGCCATTCACCTTCCTGCAAAGCAAAAAGAGCTCCCAGAGCCAATTAGGAGTGGTGTAATTCTTCACACTCACAACTAACCCCCCCACCCCTCCCTACACTTTTCCTCGTTCTCCCACTTTTCGCTTTGTGATTCTCATTTGGTTTCTCCTTTCCTCTCTCTCTCTCGCCCTCTTGCTCTTTCTCTCAGTGCTGTATGTCATTTTGCTCCCTCATCACACATTCCGAGGGCATTTTTTCCCCACCTCCTTTATTCCTCCTTTGTCTCCTATTGTTTTTTTTCTTCTTTTTTTCACATCCATTAAAATGAGATTGAAAAGTTCCGCTTTTTTCCCCACTCATGTTCACTGCCACTTTTTTTTTTTAGGACTGACAACAAAGTCATACTGTGACAAAGAGTATCAAAGAGGACCAAGCTCTTGTCCTACTTTTCCTCCCCTCTTTTCTTATTATCCTTTTTCATTTATTTCTCTCCTTCACCCCTCACACCCCAGCCTCCTCTTCCTCTCCTGAATCTCTCTCTCTTTTTTTTTTTTTTTGCTTGTTTGTGCACGATTGTAGACAGCCATGTGAAGTCTGCTGCTTTCTGCTGCTGTTTTCCACATTTGGCATACTTTCCTTTTGTTTTGTTTTATAAAAAATAGTTTTGTCGCTCTAATCTCGGATGAAGTTTGAGTTACAGAAACAAGCACGGTTAGTAGAACCAGACCACATAGCTTAAGCAAACGCAGTTGACATTCACACACATAATTTCCCACAACTCCTTTCTCTTCCATACACGAATGGCAGCTGCAACTTGTTGAGGATGGCAGGATTGTTTGGATTGTTCAGGAAAACAATGGCTGACTCCAGCAGGTTAATGAGGCCAGGAAGCAGCTTTGTGCCCAGTGAAATTAGTATTCCAGACAGAACCACTGTTTCAAAAAAAAATTTCAGGCACTCAGGCTAGCACTCACTACACAATCCTTTCAAGGTGCCCCCCTCTTCCCCCTCCAATCTCATCTAGATTTCTTTATAGATTAATTTGTATCATTTCCTGATTAGCGGCTGAAGATGGCGAACGTACACATAGTATTGAAGCCAGTACTATCCAGCGCATGATGAAAAAATAACACTGTCCATGACAGCATGCAATGCATTTCATTTATTTATTTATTTCAACAAACCTAGATGAAGCATAAACATGGCATGAACAGCAGTGCTAGGAATGTAGATCCCAGCACTGCAGATATCTGATATCTCTCTTTTTCATTCTCACACACAACACGCACATACACATTAGTCTTACTGTGCCTGTGAGATTTTTCCATAGGCCTAATAATTAACACAGCTAATTAATGCTGTGTCTGCACCTAAATCTAACCATAAGCTTTAGCTCATTAACAGAAAATATTTTTTCCCATTAAATAAAAGTTGTGATTTTAAGCATGATTTTTTTTTAAATACCAAGTTTTTAAAACCAAATTTTCCCTCCTGGGGACCAGCCAGATGTTCCAACAAGCTCACATCTGTCAGCTTTCCCTATCCTTGTGAGGACATTTGGTCCCCACCTTAATATAAATAAATCCCCCCCCCCACATACATACACGCACACACGCGCACACACACACACACACACACACACACACCTCACGGTTACTTTTTTCACAGTGGTATTTGTGTTATACAGTACCTTGTTTTGGAGACTGGGTAAATGCGTTTCCTTTATCATACAGCTGTTTCCTTATAGCCTTTACCATCTTGTATACATCATAAAAATGTTATCTCTTTATGTTAATGAATCCATTATAAATTTATGTGTGTGTCTGTACAGGTCCTTTTGGCAGTACTGTAAGCTCAGGAGAAGCCCTTGAGTATATCTCATTGCTGAAAGCCCAGCTGGAATCTCTGAAGGCAGAAGAAAGCACAATATGCCATGGCCTTGGTGTCTTCATGATTGATCAACCCGCTTCCAAAGACATACAGAGCCTGGAGAGGGTTCGCATTCATTACTATTACTAATTTGCTCATGCAGTCATTACAGCATTCTACGTACTTGAACTTTCCACTTTCCACTGTTGTAAGAATGTACTCTGCTCATGTGAAAAATGATGCTGTGCAAACGTCTTAGGTGCATTTGAGAACTGCTGTAAGGCAAACTTCTTCGAAGAATAATGATATGAAGGAAAAAAACAAACCCTTTCTATTAATAGTAGTAACAACAGCGCTACACTAAACACAGTCAGTATTTGCTATGACAACTTTCTGTCTTTAAAAATGCATCAGGAGTCTCAGGTACACTTTGTGCAGTTGTATAAGGTAATTGGCTGGTATGGTTTTTCTACACATCTTGAAGGACCTTCTGGAGATTTTGAAATGGAACAAATATTTTACTCTGACAGGCTGCAAAGTGCATAATGGTACAATTTAAAAGATTAGTTGTTTATGTAACAACCTCAGCAGCAACCTCATTTCCCCTCTCATCTGTTCCAACCACTCAGCATTCAGCATCACTAGTATACTGTACTAATCACCGCCCTGATCATCTGTCATCATCTGCACCTGTTTTTCACTGGTTCATGCCTTAAGTTAGATTTTTTTTTTATGCTTGAATGATTCATGGGACACTGTGTGGCTTCACAAACAAAAAAAGACATTTCTCTAAAACTGGTGGGGTACAGGGACTGGACTGAAAATGAGAGCCAAAAACTTGACAAATATGAGAGCCAAAGAGTTCTTCAAAAAAAAACATTCCTCCAGTCTACATTAAAATACATGGACGTCTGGGTCCTTGAAGGCAAAGAAATGAAGAAATGTTTCATAATTTTTTGAGTATATTGTTTTGTTTGAATATATTGCTTTGTTTTAATATCTAAAACATATATATATATATACTGTATATGTGTGTGTGTGTGTGTAGGATTTGGACGACCTACAGCAGGTGTGGGAGATGGCTCAGCAGTGGGAAACCCACTGGAACGAATGGAAGTCTGAACAGTTTGCCACTCTACAGACAGAAAACATGGAACTCACAGCTCAAACCATGTTTAAGAAACTCCACAAGCTTAGCAGAGACCTTAAGGCAGGCATACCTGTACATTCATCTACAACATAACTCTTATTTCACAAAACTATTCAATTCCATTTAGACTTGCTATACAGGGAATATGTATATAGGCATACTGTACATAGACTTTACTTACTACTGCACAACTCCCCCCCCCACACACACACACCTACATCACAAACGTTTCCTTCAGCAGTTGGGCCAGAGTGCTTTTAAGCCCACTCCCCTAATACACACTCCACAATCTGCCTAACTCCTGATATACGCGCTTTTGTTTAGCTAATTATCCTCTAAAGCTAATTTAGTTTCACTTCTCAGTAACTTCGATGTCATTAGACTGTCATTAGCTTTAAGCAGATTAGAAACACCTGCATGATTGAGGCCCCCTGGGTGCACTTTTCAACTGACTGGGGATCAGTGGATCATGGCGCATTGCTCAGCTCTTAATGATTTAGCCTGCAGTGGGATAGTGATGATTAAAGTGTCTGTGAAGAGAATGATGATGTTGTGTGAGTGGGGTTTTGATGTACTGTTCTGTAGTAGAGTTCACTCTTGTTGTGTCATTGTAGGATAAACAATGGGACATTGTGGACTTCTCCAAGAACAGAATCGAACAATTCAAGAGCACAATTCCACTGATCTTAGACCTGAAAAATCCAGCCATGAGAAAGAGGTGAGTCTGACAGATGAAACACTCTGCCAACCTCGCACCCCTAGGGCTGTCAGAACAAATTTCACAGTTTAAATATTATTCTACTTTTTCATATTGTTTAATTATTAGAGGGCAAAAAATAATAATAATTCAAATGTTATGGATTTTAAACACTTGAGGTAAGTTAATTGAATCACATATTTCCTAAATCTTTGGGATCAAAATTGGAAATGTTTTACAAAATAGAAAACTAGCTTAAGTCCAAAAAAGTCAATGTTATTTGTGTATTAAATTCATAATAAAATATCAAGGTGCATTAGGTAAGACAACATGGCACAGGTTTTACGCCCGATACCCTTCCTGACGCAACGCTCCCATTTTATCTGGACATTAGCTTGGAATCGAACCCGTAGCAGGCGAGAACCATAACAATAGACTAGGAAGAAAATCAACATAAATACAACTTAAACAAATACAACATTAAGTTTTTCAACAGGTTTTCTCAGCCAGTTAATACACTTCTGCTGGTCTAAACCTACATTTTGTCAGGTTTTACCTAACTTTCATGTAAAAAAAAATTGACTTGCACCTTTAAGTGTTTATTTTAAATGCAATATGACATGTAGGTTGTCCATTTTCAACAGGCGTGCCATTAAATTATACCCCATGTAGGGAGAATTAATAGTCAGTAGTCGTTTTTAATCATTTAGGGATTGGTCTTAAAAACAAATAGAAACAAAAATGTAGATGTGATGATTTACTAATTACATGGCCCTTGATCTGATGCTTAACATAAGATGAATACATAATGAAACCCTGCTGCTAATGTCTGTTTTGTTTGTCTGAGTATACATGTAATTGTTGAAGAAATGTAATCACTCCTGTACACAGGAAGGTGAGAGCGTTATCATCTTGAGTGTCTACCTACCAGCCAATTATCCTTACTAATGTGCCATCACACTTTCAGTCATATAAGTTCCACTTAACCATGATACCTGCTGTGTGTGCAGGAATACATAATTTCTATTCTTTATGTGTAAAGACTTGACGCTCAAAGATTCTGATCAGGTGTCAGTTAGAAAGTGAAGGCTTGGGTGGAGAGAGAGCCACACGAAATCACCTCATGCTATTAGTACTCCTCTCCATCCGAGCCCAAGGCGCTCTGGGTCCATGCCTGTGAAGATAAAAAAACGAACAAATTTTTCCTGGACACATTTTTTCCTTTTTTTCTTTTTTCCTTTCATCGGACCCTGTCCTACTTCTTGTTGGCTCTTAGATTGGCAATGGCATACCCAAAACAACACCCCATTCTGCCCAAACAGGCCTGTTTTGACAGTCCCAGCTGAGACAGCCTAGACAGGCGCAGATCTCTTGTGATAGCAGGCAGCTAATAACCACTGATGTAACACTCTGCAAGATGCTTCCTAATATTCCCCGCTAGCCTAGTGTGCACACAGGGGAAATGTGTGATTGTTGTGGATCAGAGCAAAAAAGACATGGGAACCTGGCAGTCTTAGAATCACTTCTTTAATGGAGATAACAGCCAGATGTGCTGAGTGATTGTAATATCTTCTGTAGGTGAAGCCTAACTTTTATGACTTGTCATTTATAACATACTCTTTGTCAGTCATGGAACTGTGAGACAGTCATTCAGTGTCCTTGATGTCTTTTTATGCTTAAAGTCATCATGCTAGATATTTAGTCATGTCAAAACACATTTCACTGTTCAGGTTTTTTTTTTTTTTTTTAAATCATAATATTAAAGCAAATGGAATTCACATTTGAAAAGGACAAATGTTTGTGTTTTAAAAAGAAAACCCGATTAATGTCTTAAGATGATACTATTCATAATAATTCATAAAAAAGGCTTCTTTAAAGGCTCAATATGAAATTATTCTGAGAATCCAGTAGGCATAAGAACTGTATTCAGAATTTGCAATATTTCTTAAGTGCTACTATTTCTTAAGTTGAGTGGCCTATTAAAATTACTATCCAGACCACCGTCGTTAAAATTACCGTTCAGACCACCACTTTTAAACACAAACACTCAACCAGAAAAAGCCAGAAAAAGGTTGATAGAGAACATGTGGACTGAAGAATGAGATTTTTTTTTTTTTGCCTTGTCTTCAATATGATGTAACATAAAAGCAAGAGACATTTTTAAAAATAAGCAAATACAATGGCAGACTAACATGATTATATATAAATGAGAAGATGGCAAGTGTTCAAATACACATCATGAGGTTAGTAGACTTTTTCCTAATTTAATAATATGGCTTCCACTTTAATTAATTAGCAGTATGACATATAGCACTTCATATTTTTTGCATGCTAAACTAGAAGTACAGTGGCAGACGGCATGAAGTGGAAAATGCTTTTGAGGGGTATGGCTCAGAATGGACAGGTTATGAAAATGTTAATTTTTTATATTGTGGAATGACAGTTAAATTAATTTAAGTGGATTTAATATGGTAAAAATATCAACCTTTTTTGTGGCATTAAAATTAATTCATGTGATAGTTATACATTTAATGTTGGCCTCAAAAATCTCATATTTCTTGAGCGTACAGTATTTGCAGTCCAAAACATGACTTGCTGGTTGAACTAATGCGGATACTACAACCACTCAAAACTGCTGCTTGATTTTACTATTCCATGTTTAAACCAACATCGTGAAATTAAGTCAGAATTATTGGAAATTAGAGAAACACTTTGGTTTTAGAAAAAGATCACCTTGTATTCACAATTTCTGTGCAAATCAATAAATGTTAATGACAGTGTTCACAATTTTAGTATTCATATTTAACTATGGACATGCCCAATCCAGTCCAATAATTTATTGCATAGTATTAATACCAATGTGTGTACTGTATGTTTCAGGCACTGGGATCAGATTAAGCATGAAGTGCAGCGCTCCTTTGACCAGGACAGTGCAGAGTTCACGCTGGAAGAGATTGTGGCATTGGGCCTGGATGAGCATGCTGAACGCATTTGCGAGATCTCTGGAGCTGCCAGCAAAGAGCTTTCCATAGAACAGGTAAAGGAGTAGACCTGACCTCGAGCATCATTTCAAAGAATCTTCTGTCTGCATAGCCAAAAAAAAACGTCTAACATTTCTAACATTTCATTAAACCACCTTTTGCTTTGATTTCGGCATTGTTTCGATAAGCTTATGCAATGTCACAACATATACTGTATTTCCATCCAGAATCACAGTCATTTCTCTCCAAGATCTTGTATTGATCATGAGAGAGGTGGACTGATGCGTAAAGTTTTTCGTAAAGTCTCCAGCACGTCCCAAAGATTCTCATTAGCATTAAGATCTGGACTCTAAGGTCTGGTGGCCAATGAATGTGTGGAACTGATGTCTCATACTCCCTGAACCACTCTTTCATAATTAATTTGACCCTAAGGGAACCTTGCATCATCATCTTAGTATATACCGGTGCCATCAGGGATGAAAAAGTCTATTGATGGAAAAATCTAATTATTCAGTACATTTAGGTAGTCAGCTGGACCCGTTTTAAGGCACATAACAGTGCTGAAGCTAGACCTGACCAACAAAAGCAACCCCAGATCAGAACCCTGCTCCCACAGGCTGGTACAGTGGGCACTTTGCATGATGGGTGCACCATTTCATCAGACGATCTTCTTACCCTTATGTACCCATCACTCTCGAAGAGGGTAAATCTGGACTCATCAGACCACATGACCTTTTTCCAATGCTCCACAATCTATTTTTTATGCACCCTAGCAAATTGGAGACTTTTTTTCGATTAGCCTCAGGCCATGTCCACACGTAGCCGGGTATTTTTAAAAACTGAGATTTTTCTACTTTGTTTTTTTTATAATTCTGTTCACACGACCTACGTTTTTAAAATATCTTTGTCCACATGAAAATGCAAAACGCCCTGTTAAGTGCTGTCAGGAGCCTCCTTAATCAACAGGGGGCCAATCATAAGCCTAGACAAAACCGGTTGCGCTGTATGTAGATGTCCAACCGGGTCTCGTCCAAAACCGCCATCGCTGTCTGCTGGGTCTGTGTCTTTGGGTTTACGTTTGTAGCAGCAGTGAGCTTAGTGGTACATTCAGGCACCTCTGTTTGTTGTAATGTATGAGTAACTGCGTGTGTATGTACACGCATGTTAAAGTCCAGTATGCAACATTAACACAGTCACTGGTTTACTGTACGTAAGTTCACTATTGCACAAAATATCCTCATAAAAAAAGCTGACGTCAAATCAAGGAGACTGGCACACAAATAATGACATCATCGGCACACAGTGTGACGTTACAACAAGCCAAAATCTCTGTTTCTTCTGTCCACACAACACCACTAAAAACTTTCCACTTGAACAATCTTCACTTTGGACGGAGTTTTCAAATCAAAGCTCTGTTTTCAATGACCAAAACTGCGTTTGCAGTTTTTAAAAATACCCGTTTTTTTACCTACTTGTGAACATGGTCGCACTGATAAGTGGTTTTCTTAAAGCTACACAACTGTTAAGTCCCAATCCCTTGAGTTCTCTTTGCATTATGTGTATGAAAATGCTTTTACTTCCACAATTAAACACAGGTATGAGCTCTACTGTTTTTTTTTTGTTTTTTTTTTACCATTTGATTTCACCAAACGTTTCAGATCTCCCATCATGATTGTCAAAAATATGGTTCACCACTATCCCTTCAGGTTTTAATAATTAGTTTTACAGTTCTTAACCCAATTTTAGTAGTTTCAGCAATCTCCTTAGTTGTTTTCTCTGCTTAAGTAACATCTTTTGCCATGACCACAGGATATCTTCTGACATGGTTGTTTAAGAAATGAGAAGCTACTCATTGCATCAGTTAGGGTTAAAAATAAATAAATAAATTGTTTGTCTACTAAACCATATTAATCACTGCAGTAATTATTTAATGGAACTACTTAACTATTTGGTTAGTTAAGACCATATGGTGACTTTTTTGACCGAGCAGTGTATGTTTCCACAGTCTTTTCACACTCCTCCCTTTTCCTGCTTAATTAGTACATTTTTTTGACATCCTTCAAACATTCTGTTTACTCACATAACTATTAGCCTTCCATAGTTCTTCATACTGTAGCTTTTGCGCTCCTGCCACCAAATTCCTGAGGCTCTTTAAACAATAAAGAGACAGGGAGGTCAGGAGTTAGAAGGTCATTGAGAAAAATGTCTGAGTATCCTGTGAGTGACCTTCAGTTCATAACTTACTAAAAACTGGACCTATGACTTCAGCAGTTCAGTTATGTGAAGAGTGGAAGATTAGAAGAAAGATGGGGGACTGTCAGTACTGTAAAATATTAGGGTCAACACCATTATAAGAATTTACAGTTCAGAAACTGATAAGTGATTGCCCAGAAGGCTTGTGTGCGATGACTGCTGCGTAGTTACTGGCTGAGAAGTCTCTCCTGGGAATGCAGCTCTAAATCCTGTGTGGTGGCCATGGGGGAAATGAGCCCTGCACTTAATTTCCTTGCACATCAGCCCTCACTGGCCCTGCAGAGGAGAACCGAGAGACTCTTCCTCTGACTGTCTGTCAGCCAGAAGACTGTGGGAGTTTCTCTCTCTTCCTCTCCTCCACCCTCTCACTCTCTCTCTGACTCGGGATTCCCAGACGTGCTGCTCTATGCTCACAGAGGTTATGAAAACACAGTGAGTAGCAGTGGGAGGACGGACTTGTTTGAAGAGCCTGGAACCCCCAAAGCACACCACAGTTCACTTAGAAGTCATGTTCAATAGAGAGAGAAAATGAGAGCAAAAAAAAAAAAACACAAAACGGTGGCGAGAGAATAAATGGGAAGTGACAACAGTGCATTCCACCATGTGGCTGGTGTTTCGAGAATGATCTTCTCTCTGATGAAGACAGGACTCTGTTGTTAGTCAGATCAATGGTCTCCTCCTCTCATAAAGTTCCCGAGCCCTTCTTCAGTCTGACGGCTGCCTACTCAGCTCTGACCTTTGCCTGGATTTAGAAAGACAGTGGGAGGTGCTTTCTTGTGTTAGAAGCAATAATAGGTCTCTTTAATTCTTGCCTTTTGTGCTTTTCTTCACAGTCACTGGAGGGAATCACTAAGACCTGGGAGGAGATCTCTCTGGACATCACTCCCTATAAAGATAAAGGTCACCAGAGACTAAGGTGAGAAAGGGAAGGTAAAAGAATTCACAGTCTGAAGGTCAAGAGGTCTCAGAAACTCAGGTGCTCAATAGAAGACAGCTAGAAGAGTTAATGAGATGATTAAAGCTCTCTGAGTTCCCAGTCATTCCCAGTGAGAGGGACTATATCTCTCCTTAGGGGCAGGATTTAGGGATGTTCATGCCGTAAACCGCAATTAAGATAAATTTTTGTTCCTCGTGTTATCAGCATCTATTTCCTCAGTTTAAATTTAAGGAAGCCTGACAGTAGATCAACTAATATGAGCTTGTACTGGCTGTGAATGTCATGAGTCACTAATGACAGTGGTAATGAAGTGATTATGAGACACAGCTGCCAAAGTCATAAATAGACAGAAGCCATATTTGAGTTCTGACTTCTTGTTTGGCTGGAAAAATGTAGCAGTCAAAAGTTAGGACATGCAAAGCACAATTAGTATTTTTCATTGCTTCGAAGATATTATAAAGGCTTAAGTTTAAGTGAATGAACAAACACGTATTTTAATAAGTAGTTATTCCTTAAAGCACACTGTATTACTTCACATTAAATTGTTTCCCTAAACAATTTATTGTTTAAAAATGGCAGAGCGTACAAAGCTTCATCAGGAAAACATTAATAATTTAAAATGTGATTTGCTTGTCTACTTTTTCTCTTCGCTTTGCATAGTGTTCATGTCATTAATTTTATGCTTAACCTAACAAGTCCATCAGTCTGTCTGCGATTCTCATTAGTGCGAGATCTCAAGAACGAGTGATTGAATGTTTGTACATTTATACAGAAATTTCTGGAACCAGCACATTGAGAAATGATCTGAACAAGGTCAAGGTCACAGCAAGAGCAAGTGTCTGAAATATATATTTCTTCAGTAGCCTCCTTCCTGTTTAAAGTGTATTTGTAATTTAATAATAAGACCTAGACATGTGGGCAGATGATTCATTACCATTGACATTGTTGACATCAACATGTATCTGTTCTTAAATAGTAGAAATAGTTCAGATTTAAAAAAGAAAAGAAAAGAAGCCGAATGATGAGCAGATGTGTCCAGACTTTTGACTGGCAGTGTAGTTATAACGTGGAAAAATTAAACAGTCTCTGACATAAATATCAAATGTCACAATCTGTGTTTTTGTGGTGCTTCATCAGAAATAGCTCCAGACGCTACAATCCTCCAGAGCGACTTCGTCTGACCTATTGCTGAAAAAAAAAAATCACAGCAAATAAAAATACCACTTACATCGTACACACATGCACACACTCTGAGTGAGCATTTCAATCATCCAAATCAATCAAGGTTTATGAATGCCTGGCCTTCCAAAGAATACTCTTGCATCCATCCAACAATTGCTTCTCAGCACCATGGCCTACACGATTCGATCTGTTGAGTTATTCTCTTTAAAACTCTAACAATCAGAAACACAGTTAGAGAACTACATGTTTACACATCCAGCACACACACACACACACACACACACACACACACACACACACACATATACACACACAAAAACCAGGGCACAGCCACAGTTTATCTTGTGTACCCAGTAGTTAAAGCTGTAGCCCTTCAGCAGCTCTCCCACCTCTTAATTGGAGAGTTGTCCTGATTGACTTTGCTTAATTGATGTATTGAATTATTTTTACCACAGCCTAATTGAACCATAACTTTCATGTGTTCCCAGTCGAAGGGTAATTGGCGGTTTTGTGCAAAGAGGAGAGGTGGACGTCCACAGAGGGCCCATTACTGGCTTCATCAGATGCAGCATTATGGTGCCTTAATGTGAATATATTAGCACCAAAGCAGGCCAGCAGCTTAAAAACACTATTTCTCAATATGATGGAATAGTGCGCTGCAGGGGAGTGCAGCTACATGCAAGAGCACAGTATTTCATGTGGCGTTTTGATATTAGGCCGGGTGATATACCTAGCAGCCCCCTAGGTAAAGGAGAGAAAGAGAAAGAAAAGAGAGGATGCAAATTAAAAGAGGAAAAGAAAAATAATTTAATAGTTGTAAACCGGCAAAACTGCATGGTGCAAAATCAGGTGTTTGGACGATTTTGAAATGTTCCTGTATGTATGTGTATACAGTGTGTGTGTGTATGTATATATATATATATATATATTAGTTTGAATGTGTATGCATCTGTACATATTTATATATTTATATTTATTATTCATGAACTTTTTTCAACCAGAGAACCTAACCCTTTACAGTATGTATGTTAGTTCATAAGACAAGCAAAGCAAACTTATTTGTAGCACACATCATACACCGAGGCAACTCAAAGAGCTTTATGATGATAAGGCTAAAAGATAAGTAAAATGCATTCACCATAAAAATAGACAGAGTGAAAAAAATAAAGAAAAAGGTCCAGCACAAAGTAAAATAGGTAGTAAAATACAAGATAAAGTACTTTGCAGTGCTAGCCATACGTGCTCATTTAAAGGCTCCTGAGTACAGAAAGGATATTAACCTTGACTTAAAAATGGCTATATCTGAGACAGACCTGAGGTCTTATGGAAGTTTTCTCCAGCTAAAAAAATGGGGTAGCATAATAACTTAATGCAAATGGTCCTGATTCCAGGAACCATTAGGAGGCCTGTTTCTATCCATATAAGAAACCTGCTTGCTTTGTATTTTTAAGCATATATGAGATTTAGAAATTTCTGTTCTTATGGTTTTAAGTTATTAAGGTTTTTTTTCATGCTCAAAACTGAACTTGTATTAAGTTACAACCTACTCGATACGAATATTTAATGTACGGATGCGCATATTAACACGACTTCACCACATCACTAACAAAAATAAAGCTGACATTATCAGTAGTTTAACTTTGCATCATTGTTTTGTAGCTTGGTTGCACAGTGAATTAGCACTGTGGCCTCGTACCTCCATGGTCGAGGGATCCCATCTTGGTGGGTTTCTCCTTGGTACTGTGGTTTTCTCCCATAGTTCAAAGACATGCCAATTAGGCTAATTAGCATTTCCAAGTTGGATGTACTGCGTGAGTGAGTGTGTGTGCTTGTGCCCTGCAATGGAATGGCACCCCGTCCTGGGTATTCTGCGAGTCTGAAAAGGATATGCGGTATAGAAAATGAGTTAGTGAGTGTTTTCTAGCTTGTGAAACATCAACATCAAAAACATTTGTTCATTTCTATCCAGACAGGCCATTCAGTTGCTTGTTCATTCCCTTGTTATTTCAAGACTGGACGACTGGAACTTGCTCCCTTCAGGTCTGCCTCTGTGAGCCATTCGTCCTCTGCAACAGATCCAGAATGCAGCTAAACCACTTGTTTCCAATCTCCTTAAATTCTTCCACACCACCCCATTACTACACTCCCTCTACTGGCTTCCTTTAGCTGCCCACATCAGATTTAAAACATTGATGCTTGCCTACAAAGAAAAAAAGGGCCAGCAGCCACTTACTTTAAAGCACTTATCACACCCGCACTGCATCACTCTCCCTCTGGAACTCTCGTATTGTTCAACAACTCCCAGGGTACAAGGGAGGCATGCATCAAGTCTCTTTTTGTTCTTGCCCCTAGGTGGTGAAATGAACTTTCTCTAGACATTTGAACAGCTGAGTCAGTCTTCAAACAGTGTCTAAAGACCTACCTTTTCCTTAAGTACTTGGATCAAAAAACTCCCAACAATGTTTCGGTATGATGTTACTGATGGTCAGTATCCTAGTGAACCACAATATTTATCGATAGACTTCAAAGAACTTGTGTAGTTTCTATTAGAGCATACTATTTAGTGGTTTAGTCTGCAGAGCTGGATTTAGCCATGGATTAGGTATATATTAGAGCATACATTTACTGGCTTTAGAGCTAGATTTAGCCACTTTATGG
This sequence comes from Leiocassis micropogon, assembly GCA_028565275.1. Taxonomy (NCBI): domain Eukaryota; kingdom Metazoa; phylum Chordata; class Actinopteri; order Siluriformes; family Bagridae; genus Leiocassis; species Leiocassis micropogon. Next base: position 7,138,561 of record JAOVVA010000044.1, read on the forward strand.
CATGATAAACTTACGATCATGCTACAATTTTCTACAGTCCCATGATCCCATTAATTCAGGATCAAATTTGGGAATGTAGAAAAGCCCCCTACAGTAGGTCTATGGTGAAGGAACTCAAACACAAGCACTACTCTTGTGTGCATATTACATAAAAGGGGATAATGAATTTCCAAATTTTTATCTGAAAGGTTTGATTTTTTTTTCCCCTGGCAGTTTTTTGAGTGATGTATGTACCAGCACCAGCAGTTTAAATCAATTTTGCAACTAAAAGAATGAAAGAATTTTTAGAATTGGATATCCAAAATGGACGAATCTTGGTCTTAGACCTTGATTTTCTTTTTTTACAAAGCCTGTTAAAAAAAATAAAAGGTGCACACTCCATTATTTCATTGGACTTCATTCAACTTTATTACAAAGCACATTTGCCATGGTATTGTTTGGACAATCTTATTCAATGTCATATTTATGTTGATAGTTGCATTCATTTCTTTTTTCTTTTTTTTTTTTTCCCCGATTTTCTCCCTAATTTAGTCGTGGCCAATTCCTCCCCGTCACTAGGGGGCTCCCACATT
>JAOVVA010000044.1:7139232-7150299 GCA_028565275.1 Leiocassis micropogon
CTCCTTCCGCGTGCGCGAGCTCACAGACGCCCCTGATTGGCTGTAGAGCCGTGATTAATGTGGGAGCACAAAGTACCCCTCATCCCTCCCCTCTGAGAGAGCTCGGCCAATCAGCTCCCTCCAGGCCTCCGGCTGGTTCGATCCCCGGATGATAGGGCGAGCACTTTACCACTGCGCCACTCGGAGGCCCTGCATTCATTTCTAACTAGGATCTTGTATTTATGACAGCAAATTGAACCACCCTGTAAAGTTTTCTCCAGCATATCCCAAAGACTTTCAATTGCATTAAGGTCAGAATTCTGTGGTGATGGGGGAGGATGTAATAACATGCTCATGACACGCCAATCACTCTGGAATAGGGTCAGTCTGGACTCTTTAGACCATATGACCTTTTTCAATTTCTCCAAAGTTCAATCTTTTTGCTCCCTGACAAATTAGCAATCAATTCGTGTCACATAGTAATGAGGGGCTGAGGTAGCTCAGTGGTTAGGGTGTTAAACTACAATTTGGAAGGTTCCAGGTTCAAACCCAAGCACCACCACATCCTTTAACGCTCTGATGTATAATGAGATAAAAATGTAAGTTGCCCTGGATATAGGTGTCTGCCATAAATGAAACCTTCTATTTCATTATTCTCACTAAAAAGTCATTTTCTTATGTCCACACAGCTGTTTAGTCCCAAATCTGTGAGTTGTCATCACATTGTGCATATGGAAATGCTCTTACTTTCACTGGTAAACATACAGCTGTAATTATGATTAAATTTTTTACCAAGCAATTTTACCAAGTGTTTAAGTAATCTCCAACCACAGTCATTCGTGATTTATTTTCTGACCACATTTCCTCTGCAACATTGTCAGTTTAGCACCATAACGCAGTTACAGTACAATAATTTTAGGATTCTCTGCTGTATTCTTTGCTTGATGCAGGCCAATAATTTGCACTTCCTGAAACACAGTATCATCTTTTGCAAAACCATGGGATATATCTTCTTACCTGGTTGTTTAAGAAATGAGAAGCTATTCTCTGCATCAGTTTAAAAAAGTGTTGCAAGCTGAATCAGATGTGTCACCCAACTGTGTAAGAGTTAGAGATTGCATCACTATACACAAAATCAACGTAACAACCAGTGCACATGTCCACAGTAAAACAAACACAAAAAAGATGATTTTATTAAGTACTTGTAAGTCCTTCAGAAAGAAAATCTCTATTTGGATCAATTTAAATGATAATATTAGCATTTTGTTGTTTGATTGGGACCATCAGGGAGTTTCACACAGCAAAATCTATACTCAATTATTCAAACAAGCCTGAGAGGAAACATGAAATACTGAAAATATGCTGCAGCCAAGTACGCACTCTAATCTAATGGAGTCATTTTTAAGTAAAAAAAACAAACAAAAAAAAACACCCTGAACACATCCACATTCAGCTTGAAGGTTTGAACATGTGCACTTGCTGAATTAGGAATGAGGTTGATTGCAGGATTGTTTGTGATTTTTTTTAATTACTGTGATATTGTCAGTGCAAAGGAAGAGAATATGTGTAAATATGTTTACCCAGCCTTTTGTGTGCACTTGTGTGAATTGTACAGTGTGCTGATGTGGATCTATGCGGAGCATTTCTTACCTGGTGTATAGGTCTGTGCACTTGTGTGTTTGGATTAATGAAATGTGTGGGGCGTGCTGATGGTAAAGCCCAAAAGGCTGCGTTTCTGTTTTCTGAGCTGTCATCCTCCTGCAGTCACAAAACCCACCCACATTCACCTGAGATAGAAAGAGAGAGAGAGGGACAGAGAGAGAGAGAGAGAAAGAGAGAGAGAGAGAGGCATGGGTTGCTGTCACACTGACAGGTAGGGAGATGGAGAAAGAAAAGGGAAGGCCTAAAAAGAGAGAGTGAACAGTAGAAGCTTAAAGTGGTCCCTGTGACACGCCAATCTCCTCTTCTATTTATAGTGGCAGTGCAGTGAGAGGCCGTTCATTCGCTCTCTCCCTTTTTCCCCATGAATCTCTCAGCTTGTTAACACACGGATCTCGTGTAGGAAAAAAGAGATTCCCTCAGTGTTAGCCTTTCTTCTCCTTCACATTTACTTTCTCTCTGTCTAAAGCATACTCTTTAGTATTCAGGTATGTGCTCCCAGAGACAGAATCAATTTCACATTACTGTGCCTCACAGTAACGGATAGCAATGTTCTGAGAGTGCAGTGATTATATTATAGATGATATTGAACATTATGTGCGTAGATGTGATTATGTGTATGTGTGTGTTATAGCGGAATGTGAAGACGCACCCAGAGCATAAATCTGTCAGACTTTTATAAAAGTTGCATTTAAAATAAAAATTTTCAATACGTCCTTGCACAGGAATATATTGCAGTGACACAGATGGAGGCACGAGGGGGCAACCCGAGCGCCAAAGATATCACAGCCGTGCTTATATTCGGTACAACGGCACAACCTTGAGTTTGATATTGCTTTCATACAACTGTTCCACAAACATCATTTATCATCAAGAGATTATGATTTGTTTGTTTATTTAGCCAGTTATTTTGGTACACCAATACATATTCCACAACTGGCAGAAATAGTGTTGAGCTGGCAACCGACAGTTGGTAACAGGGGTAAAAGTAGTTTTAAATTCTTACTGGTACTACGTAGGGAAAAAAGGTGAGGAGAATAAACTATAGTGGTGATGGACAGTCCTGAAAAACTAAAACTAAAAATTAGATTTACTTTATATTTTCACTTATTCTGCTTTAGAATATTAGCTTCATTAACTTCTGGGGTTAAATCTCAAATTGCGTTAAATGGAAAGTTAGTGTGCTTTGTTGGGTGCAGGTTTGAATCCCATGTTCCACACATCAGGATCACCCATGATCAAGGGTTAGAGAGGGATTTATGATTCAGCCTTTTGTTAGAAGCTACTGTGGTTAGCTTTGTATCTTACGTTAGCTGTCAAATGAACAAGATTGAACAGGACTGTTCAGAGGCAGGTTTTTTAAGATGAAGTAGTTTATCAGATGTGTTTTCTTGCTGAAAGTGTTTCCATGACTTGGAAAGTGATTTGAACCATTAGGGTTTCTCTCTCCTCTTTCCGGTACTGCAGACTGTACCAGCCTACTTTCATCTGTGTTGGCAAACTATAGTTAGTGTAATGTGTAAAGTGTAATTAACTGTTAATGTAATGAGGAGGAACTCGTATAGGTAAACTCTAAGTGGTATTATGCTCCGTGTTACCACCTCTGGAATGCCTCTCATTTAATTAGATTGCTCGGTCAGAATTATATGTTATATATAAGTGTGTATACTTAAATTTAAGTCTCAGATGGAACAGCTTCATGGAATATAACATAAATGCACTAAAATGTAAGTAGTATTACATGCATTATCATTGTCGGACGCATTTCTTTTTTCTGCACAATACATTTACTTTACTTATGACGTCCAAACAAGATTTATTTACTTTCACATGCGATTTGTACACATGATTTATTTGCCTGAACATATGATTGAACATACTCATGGTTTAATTACACTTACTGTATATGTGCTTCTTATACAAGGTTCATTTATTTTCCTGTGTGATTTAAATACATAATTCATAAGCTATTTCAGGGCATAACATGGCAAAACGCATCTTAATTTTTTTCACACATGATCACACATTACTCATAATGACATGAAACGTATGGAATCTTTCGCAAGGAACACACAACACACACACACACACACACACACACACACACACACACACACACATATTGCTGTAATTGCTTGGTAAAACTCACAAAAGTCTGTTTTGATTAGTTCTAAACCATTTAACAAAAATATTCCAAAAAACACAGAGCAAATCGATGCCTAATCTCAAACCCTATAATTCCCCTGTAATGGTTTAAATGTTAACACGTTTTCGCTTTTACTGCATTAGTTCAGATTTTATGGTAGTCAGTGGTGTTCAGAGTAGCACACCTACCTAGCAAACCATGATGGCAACTATTCTAGCCTAAGTTCAGCTGAATGAACAAACCAATGCCTGTTAAAATAGATATGTAGGTGTGCAGCCACAATAAAAATGATTTGGTGCTTGCTGAAGTTGCATGGTTCCAATCAGCAAAAACACACTCACCAACATGCTTTAGACGTTAATTGGTGACAAATGAGAAGCTCGGTGTGCAGGGGTACCTTTATTTTTTTATTATCATCGATCAGATTACTAATCTCAATTCCTAAATGGAACAAAAACATATTTCATCAACTAAAACCTCTCAAAAAATTACAAATCTATACGCATTTATATATTTATACTCTAAAGTCTTTGACATTTAACTAAAAAATCAACAGTACAGCTGAATAATGTGATGGTGCCATTACTTCTACTAGGGAAACTGCACACACAAACACACACTGAAAAACACACTTCTGACTTACCCTTCTGATGACCATCACTGAGAGACATTTATGTCTTCTTCGTGTATGTGTGTGTGTGTCCGTGCACGTGCTTGTCTCCTCACATGAATTTGTGCTTACTGTGTTTATTCTTCAAATCCGACGTGAGACCTCAAATTATAACTCAACCCAGGTTGAGCAGCTCTCTCTGAATTATCGACGTTGATTTGTGTCTTTATTATGTCCTCAGTGAGTCCAGACCAGTGCTATTGCAAGGCAAAACACTGCCACCTAGTGCCGGTGTGTGTGTGTGCATGTGTGTTTGTGTCCTGTGAGTCCTGTGTGTGTTTGAGAGCTGACTTCATGTTGCTATTTTGCTTTTGCTTCTGGTCCGGCCATCTGCTGCAGATTAGAATTAGACTTTGTGGCATAATTTAGTTAGCATCCCGACCCAAGCTTGCTGGTGAGAGAGACAGAGAGAGAGAGAGAGAGGGAGAGAGAGAGAGGTAAAGGGCTTTATTAACGTCACTGCCCTGCAGATAAACTTACCATCCTTTGGTAAGGGAAATGGAAAAGATCTTGATTTTCCAGCTGCGAACTCTGCCTTCCAAAATACACACACAAATCACGTCCATTCAACCAGGTTATGAATTGTAGTCTTAATGGAAAGAACAACTGCTACGTTAATGTTTATTTTTCCTTCTAGCAGTGTAGGGGTCTTTAGGGGTAAAGTTTTTGTGATCACAAGCTCAGAGTCTTATACACTAACAGTAGCTCCCACTGCACAAAATAGCTAGAAACGGAAACGACTGACTTTGGAAGGACACGCATATTGGCAATATGTGTGTGTATCCCAAAATGACAGGAGATAAGATCAAATTATGCTATTAGGTACAGTATTACGATCCCGTCTCTACACACACACACACCTTGCACTACCTGTTGCGTCTTGCCCTTTTCACACACGGAGGTTGTTTAAAATATGCGGCCTCTATGAGTTTCTTCTTTAATTTACTAGAATCAAAATGTTTATGTGTGTGTCCGCAAGTGTGTACAAGTGTGTGTGTGTGTGTGTCTGTGTATATGTGTGGGCACTAAGGGAGTTATTAATGACACAAACATATCGTGTGTATGTGGGGTATGGGATATGACTAGAGCTGCTGTTGTGTCCCAATCGCTCTCTCTCTCTTTCTCTCTCTCTCTCTCTCTCTCTCTTACACACACACATACACACACGCTGTTCGTCTAAGACAAGTTCCAATCAGCAAAAACACACTCACCAACATGCTTTAGACGTTGAGTCACTCACACACAGTCACTCAAGTAATAAGCATTATCACACTCATGAGTGTGCACACGCACAGTCAGAGCTGGCCTGCTGGAGACAACTGTAATGAGTTTGACTGTGTTTCTCCCTGTGTGTGTGTGTGTGTGTGTGTGTGTCCATTTGATTTACCTGCCTCTCTCTCTCTCTCTCTCTCTCTTTCTCTCATTCTCTTATTTTTTGTTCTGTCTCTGTTTGTGTCTGAAGCACTTATCCATACCACACTGCCTCTCCTCATTGCTCGCCATACAAGAGTGTAGGAGGTAATTGAGTGTGTCTATTTAGGAACCAGAATGAATGCAGCTACTTCAGTTCAGTGCAAATGAAGGTTAAACGCATTTCCTGTGCTATTAGTCAGGTGGAGGTTTTTTTAACATCATTTCTGAACAAATGCCGAAGTAAAACTTTCCCTATTCATACGGATTAAAGTAAACACGCTGTTTTGCAATTTGTTAATTTCAAATCCTTTTACTGTTATGGGAAGAAAATGTATTTGACCTTTTTAAGTAATTAAAAATAAAAATGTATATATTCTAGCAACCTAGACTCTATCCTTCTAACCGACATGTGTGATTGCACCAGACCACAACTTCCCCATAAAGAGAAAACAGCAAAAACATTTTACTCTTAATTTGTTCGTTGTGGAAGTATAAGGACTACGTAAAATAAAAACCTACAACTCTACACTCTAAAGGTCATAGGATTAGACTGACATGAAAGAAGGCCTTTTAAAACGCTTCTTATGTAGTTGTATCCAATTTTCCAACATTGGACTCATTAGCGGTTACTTATGCTCCAAGGTTACTTATCTCCAAGGTTTCATGGGTTCAGTTCGTCATCAGGCAAAGTTTATTCCCTGAGTTTATTTCAGGACACAAGGACTGTGCTGGTGATGTGAAATGTTGTGGTGCAGTGGTCTGGTGTGAATGTACAGTAGATGTAAATTACATTTACATTATGGCATTTAGCAGACGCCCTTATCCAGAGTGACTTACATTTTTATCTCGTTATACAGTACATCTGAGCAGTTGCGGGTTAAGGGCCTTGCTCAAGGGCCCAACAGTGGCAACTTGGTGGTCATTGGGTTTTAACCTGGAACCTTCCGAACCGTAGTCCAATGCCTTAACCACTGAGTTATCTCTGACCCCAATATGTGCACAATGCGTTGTGATGCACTGATGTCCCATCCAGGATAAATTGGTTAATGAGGATGAATGAATGATTAAGTTCCCAAATATTTTCACACACTGTTTCACAGCTTTGATTGCAGCACATTTACATTTAGTTTACATTTAGGCATTTGGCAGACGCTCTTATCCAGAGCGACTTACAAAAGTGTTTAAATTTCCATCATTGGATAGATCCTTACACTGGGTTCCTAGATTACTACCCAAGTACTGAAGAAACAGATATGTCTTAAGTCGTCGCTTAAAGCACACATTCTCCATGGCATCGTTTGGACAACGATTGTTTGTCTACTGTATTTCCAGCCATTTGTTTTGGCCGAAAGAGTCGATTCTTCGTGTTCCCAGATGCACTCTCTCATTATTTGAGTCCTGGAACATGCCTGCGCCATCAGGGAAGAAAAACTCAATTGATATGTCCAGCTGGGTCATTTAGTACATTCAGGTCATCAGCTGACTTCATTTTATTGCCACATAACATTGTTAAAGCAACCCCAGATCATAATACTGTCTTCAGAGACTTGTACATTATCCACTGTGCATGATGGGTGCATCACTACATGCTCTTCCCTTCTTACCCTCATGCTCCCATCACATTGGAATAGGCTCAATCTGAACTCATCAAACCACATGATCTTTTTTCCATTGCTCCAAGCAAACTGAAGGCTTTTTCTGTAATTTTCTTACTTAACAAGTGGTGTCATTTCTTGTTGCGTTGTGTCTGTGTGTTTGTGTTTTTATATGATGCAACTTCACCAAGTGTTCAAGTGATCTCCAATCACAGTCATTTATATTTTTTTCTGACTTAATGTCTTCTGTGAGGTTGACAGTTCAGGTTTTAATTATGTTTTGGACAATTTTTAACACCATCGTAGTCATTTCAACAATCTCTTTGTTTTGTTTTTTTTACTTGATGCAGGACAATAATTTGATGTTCCTCAAACAGAGTTACATGACCATTGGAAACACCTTCTGACATTGAAACTACTCTCTGAATCAGTAAGGATGAAAGGAGTTATTGCCAGCTGAAACATAATAATCAGAGCATTAATTATCTAATCAAAGAGAGTTTAGTATTAGCTTATTGAAATCCAACCGGTGATTTTTGTTTGGCCAGGCAGTGCATCTTCTCTGCCTTATTTTCCCCCCTCTTAGCCCCCTCATCCCTCCGCTTTTTATTCCTGTGATGCCTGAAGATGATTGGTTCACCCTGACTACCATGACAACCTATTCTGCCTTCATCTTGCTTCCCTTACCTTCCCATCTCCTGGGCACAGAGGGGCAAAGTGTGTTTGTGTGTGTGTGTGTGTGTGTGTGTGTGTGTGTTTGTGCTGTTTGTGTGTCTTGTATTGTTTTGTAGGTGTGAATATGAAGAAAATGTAAGGGAAATTGGTATTAAGTAATTTTTATAAATTTACTCACTGTCAAAGTGGCCTCAGTCTCTTCTTCTGTTTTTCACAACCCAGACTGTAATTGTGTGTGTGTGTGTGTGTGTGTGTGTGTACTGGACATTAAGCCAACCATTTCACACAGGGGCTTCAGTAGATAAAGTGGAAGAACATGTGCGTTGAAGGGAGCACAGGGGAGAAGAGAGCATTATGAAAGTGATATATTCTCTCTTTCTACACACACACACACACACACACACATACATCCTGTACACCTGCGGCTTCTATGGACCTCTTCTTTGGACATTTGTCAGTATGGAATAGCGCCACCTAATCAGATCACTTAACGATGATACACGTACCTGAATGTAAACGAATGACGTATCTGATGTGTGCTTTTGTATGTCTGTGTCGTACATGAGGACCGTCTCATCTTTGCACTAAACCTGGGTCTACTGTTGGCATGGAGACGGTTGCAGCGGCGTGAGGCTGCTGCCATGGTAACGCGGTACACTTAGGAGGGGGTCGAGGGCCAATGCTGTTCACTTTGTCCTTTCTTTTGTTTGCTGCATCTTTCCCGCTGCTCGCCTGCTTCAGCAGAGAGAAAATGGCGGGTTCAAATAGGAATGGAGGTTTGTGGGATTGGAACAGTGCAGAGAAAAAGATGTAATTGTCAGCGTGAAGGTTTCTGTCAGCGATGGGCACTTTAAAAAAAAATAAAATAACTTGAACCTTTTTTTTCTTTCCTTGGTCATTGATGTTGTCTTTTTTATAGTTTGAGTACCTGGAGGTAATGCTTAGTAACAGCATCTGCCTTTCTCTGTAAGTGTGGGTGTGTGTGTGTGTGTGTGTGTGTGTGTGTGTGTGTTTGAATACACACCTTTAACAATTTGTGAGGCTTCAAAGAGAAATACAGTTCTCACAATCACTCAGTCCTCACAACAGTGCAGTATTTTATAGATCTTTTTTGAAAAACAAACAAACAAACAAACACAAAATATACTGATCATAAGGGTTAGATTTCGTTTTAGGCATAACATTAGCTATCTACAGTAATCATGCCCATGGGAAGTCCTTCGCATAACTGTGTGTCCTGTAGAATTAAAATGTGTGTATGTGTGTGTGTGTGTGTGTGTGTGTGTGCTTCCTTTAGAGGTACAGAGGAGGTATTCCAGGCCCTGGAGGATAACCAGGTGACTCTGTCTACAATGAAAGCCTCACGCTTTGTCAGGGCTTTTGAGAAAGAGGTGGACCGCTGGGAGCGCTGCCTGTCTCTCATACTGGAGGTCATAGAGATGATACTTACTGTCCAGAGACAGTGGATGTACCTGGAGGTAGGCACACACACGCACACACACACGCACACATCCACTCTCTCCACCGTATTGTACAATGGCAGATGGAAGCCTGAAGTCTGTCCCTTTCACATACGCGCATGCATGCAGTACACATCCTTTTCCACTATGGGTGTATATACACACACACACACACACACACACACAAAGATTATAGGTCTTGTTTTCCAAAAAGGAACTGCCCAAACTCTCCAGCACATTGTTTGTTGTAAACGAGATCAAGTGGTTAACCAGGCATTCACAAACACATATGCACATCTGCAAAACTTCACTGATTAAGCATGAGCTCACACTCGTACGGACCTCGCTTGCTCTCGCTCGTTTGCTTCCTTTAATAAGCCCCATATCTGCGGAGGTAGAACAGCAGGTTTGTACTGCTGCATTAACCATGACACCAGTACCTCCGGCTTGATGCATAAACACAAATACACTCGCTCTCATATGGTTACACAAACACGCAATGCAGAGAGAGACTTCAGAACCAGCTGTTTTTGTTATTTTTTTAATACTGCTGGGAAGAGCATAGTGGCTGTCACTGTAGATATCGTCTGCGCGCCTGTACTGTAAGTGAGTGTGTCTTTGTATACACACCTGTGAGTCCTTTTAGCATTTTATTTCCAACATTCTCTTTCAGAACATTTTTTTGGGAGAGGACATTCGTAAGCAGCTTCCGCGCGAGTCTGCTGAGTTTGATGCTATCAATTCCAGCTGGAAGACCATCATGAACGAATTAAACAAGAACAAGAACGCCCTGAGAGGAACACAGCACCCAGGTACAGTAAGGACGCGAGGTCGAGCCATGTCATGGATGAAGACAAGTGTCAATTTTAAAAACCACTAGGATCAATAAAGTTTGATAAAAGATGGAAGTCAAGGACACCTCATGTTAGGAATAAGCATGAGAAGGTTAAGGAGAGCACAGATCATTAATTGTCCGCTTTCCGTGCCAGGTTTGCTTGACAAGCTATCTGAGATGAACAGTAAGCTGGAGGAAATCCAAAAGTCTTTAGATATGTATTTGGAGACCAAGCGACAGATCTTTCCACGTTTTTACTTCTTGTCCAATGATGACCTGCTGGAGATACTGGGCCAGTCACGCAACCCGAACGCAGTGCAGCCTCACCTCAAAAAATGCTTCGACAATATCAAGAGCCTGCGCATCAACAAGGTATACACACACACACACACACACACACACACACACACACTGAACTCCCAAATACTGTAAGTAAAGAGATACTAGAGCTGGAATCTTACCCTCATGATCCTTCTCTTACGTGTGAAGAAAATTCCCTTAATGATACTTGAGATTGTATGTTATTAAAGTCAAGCTTGCTCACATAGGCCCAGTTCAAACTGTTCTGTCTAATACAGCAATAAAGCACACAGTAACTAACCTGTGTGTGTGTGTGTGTGTGTGTGTGTGTGTGT
>JAOVVA010000044.1:7150399-7174105 GCA_028565275.1 Leiocassis micropogon
TGTGTGTGTGTGTGTGTGTGTGTGTGTGTGTGTAGATGGGAATCGGCAACAGAAAGTCTGAGGCTGGTGGGATGTTCTCTGCTGATGGGGAGTTTGTTGAGTTCACACATCCTGTTCTTCTAGAGGGACCAGTAGAGGTGAGTTCAGGACAGTACCATGCCAAGTCAAACCAGGACATGTGATGGAAGTTCTCGTAAACCAATGTGTAAAACTGATTGACTTAAAGCACTATACGGTGATGCGACTCTCAGCCGCAGTAAAACATTCAAATATTGCAAACATTTTAAAGGAGGCTGTTTGTCAGTAGATGACGATCCCGGCCGAGGTGGCTCAGAATTCCTTTGGTTTCGAGCTGTCTGTGGGATCTGTACACACAATCATTCACAAACACCACTTGCACATTACAGGAACTTTGGAAAGTTACTGCCACATTCCCATACAGTCCTGACCTCACTCCAAGCCATTTCCACATGTTTGGGTCTTTAAAGGAGTTCCTCCATGGCTTCGGTGAACTAGGAACTAGTGCATTAGTGTAGCAGGGGATTATACAGTATAGTATAGAGACATAAAGTGAGTTTTTACACTTTATAACTATTTTCTGTTATTTTGCACAATCAAAAGTCCTGGTTTGACTTGAGCATGTACATGTTTCGGCAATGCTCTGACTGAAAAGAGAAAAAAGTTTTTATGGGGAAGAGGCAGGATTTGCAAACCATAGAAACCTGAGCCAGCTGAAAACAATCAGGGTGGAGTGTGGTATTTTTTTTTTGGGGGGGGGGACTTTTGCCTGTCTATTTTGTAGTTGTTCACAGTTGGACAACATAAACCACTTGTCTAGCTCATGTTACCAGAACATTCCTTTCGAATTGTATAACACCAGGACAGTCCAAAAAATTCAATAATTTTGGCAACAACCGGACAAGGGGGAGTCTAGTATACAATAACTGCTGCTTTACTCAGATTTACAAAAGCCTTTTTCTTTCTGCTCACTTCATTTACCCTAAAGTTTAGGTTAATTCTATATCTGGTATATTGGTAATATTCTATATATTCTATATCTATATATGGTAAATTGATTAGCATTATTTAATGTTGACGAATCAGATTCACATAGAGGAATTACATGTGTTAAGGAATATATGTATGTACACAATCAATCCTAATCTAATTTACTCAAGTACCAGTTTTGATAAATAATCAAGTAACAATTCTTGAAGCTTGGCCCAAGTCAAGGACATGAGTTGTACACTATATGGCCAAAGGTAAGTATGTGGATACTTAATCATTAAACCCCAATGTGCTTGTTGAACATCTAATTACATATTAATCCCCCTTTGCATTGCATTTTTCCCATTCTTCTGGGAATGCTTGCCACTATATTTTGGAGAGCGACTGTAGGGATTCGTGCTCATTTGGCCACAAGCTTATTAGTGAGGTCAGACACTGATGTTGAAAGAAGAGACCTGGGTCTGTATTTACTAAGTAGGATAACTTCAACTGCATGAAATGGTCCTAATCAGACAACTCCAATCACAATACTTTCAAGGCCCTATAAAAGAGCTGTGTAGGACTGTCATAATCTGATCAAAATAACTTTGAAATAAAACCCAAACTGGAGAGAGGATGAGACCATTTTGCTTGCGGAGGAGGTAGTAAAATGTAAAGAAATAATGAAAGAAAAATTTTGCCCTACTCTTACCTCTAAAGATAAAAAGCTGTTGGATGGCAATTTGTGAAAGCATCAATACCACTTGTCAGTTTTTTCTCAGAGGTATGTGCTGCAAACTGACAGGTGGCATTGATGCTTTCACAAATTTCCGTCCACTCACTTATTATCTTTTATCTTTATAAGGAGCATTTACCTTCATTAACAGAATATAAAAAAAGTTGTGTACACTCAAATAGTTTAATATAAATATTTAAATGTTATATATAAATATGATTATTTTAATGTGTGTGTCATGAATGATGTCCATAACTCCATGTACAGTATGCAGCTTGTTTTTCGTTGATATCATGATGAGTGAGGGGTAAATGTATACACCTGAGCATGATCTGTGGTGTTGTAAGATCAAAGTTTGATTTACTATTTCTGATATTTTTGGCTGTGAAAAACCCAAATCATCACTGTTTTAAACCTGCTTCTTTGCTGTTGCTAAAAAAATGGGAAGTAACAGTCATCTGTGTAGACAGCAGAAAAAAAAATTCTTATTGTACCAGTTGCATACCATAAATGATGTGTTACAAAAAAGTATTCTGTTTTTGCCCAAACTTATCTTTTCCTTGCTAACTCCTAGCCAGTTAGGGCACATCAGGAGCTCTTATACATTTTGGTTGAGGTCGGAGTGAGGTAGGAATGATTTCCTATGTGAAGATAAATTGCTCTTACTCCTACTCCTAAAATTAGGGGGAAAACGGAGCACAGTGAGAATCCAGTTTATAACAAAAGTGTTAAGTGAGGTTGAGGTCAGGGCTCTGTGCAGGCTACTCGTGTTGTCCTGCACCAACCTTGGCAGACTGTGCTTTTGCACAGCAGCATTGTCATGCTGGACCAGGTTTGGACTTTTAGAATTTTAATTCTACAGGACACAAAGACATTCTAGACAATTATGTGTTTTTAAATGGGGAAGAACCGCATATGGGTGTGTTGCTCAGGTCTTCACATACATTTGGCTTACTTGGGGAGTCTGTATTCTCTTTTGGGTAGTTTCTTGTATGTAACGTGTGTGTGTGTGTGTGGTTGTGTGTATATAGGCATGGTTATGCGATATTGAGAGGACCATGCGCTGGACTTTGAAGGATTCTTTGAAGAACTGCTGCACCGCTCTCAAAAAGATGACTGGGAAAAGAGACAAATGGGTTAAAGAGTGGCCTGGACAGGTAAGTGGCGTCAATCGTATATGTCTTTCTACATGTGCTACATATGCTCGTGCTGTCATGCAATACTAAGTACCTCCGCATGATTCAATAGATGGATGTTTAGCAGCAATAATTTGAAGTGATCATTTCTTGAATTACTTTATTAGTCTCTCACATTGTTGCAGAGGAATTTTGGTTTATTTTCCTTTACGACATTGCTTCAGTTCACCACAGTATTTCAGTTGGGTTGAGGTCTGGACTTTAAACAGGGCCGTTCCAAAATCTTGATTCTTTTATTTTTCAGTCATTCTGATTCAGGTTTACTGGTGTGCTTCGGATCATTGTCCTGTTGCATGACCCAATTTCGACCAAGTTCAAGCTGTAGGACAGATGTCCTCACATTTGCCTCTAGAACACTCTGGTTCTCTGACTCAATGATTGCCTAGTAAATGTTTTGCTGTGACTCCAAAACAAGCCCAAATCATGACCCCTTTACTGCCGTGCCTGACAGTGGGTATGAGGTGTTTCTGCTGAAATGCTGTTTGTTTTTTGCCAAACACAGCACTGGTCATTTAAGGCAACTCCACTTTGGTGTCATCTGTGTCTGGGGCATTGTTCCAACCTTTCCAAAAGCTGCACTTGTTTAGTCTTCTTCTAATTGTGCTGTCATGGACTTTAACATTTAACATGTTCAGCAAGGCCTGTAGGACCCGAGATGTAGTGTTTGGGTTTTTTGTATTTCTCTGAGCATTGTATGGTTTGACCTTGGGGTGAATATGCTGGAACGTCCACTTCTGGAAGATGCTTTCTACTTGTGAATAATCTTTCTATGAACTCCAAATTGTTTGGAAATGGTTTTATAACATTTCACAGATTTATGTGCAGCAACAGTTGCTTCGCTGTAAGCGTTCCTTATGTCTTCTTCTCCACTTGGCCTGATGTTAGCAAACACCTAAATGGTGCAGACCAGCAAACTGGCAAAACTTCTGCTTTTCTGAAGTTCTGTACACCTGCTGATGATTGATTAATCAAGGGATGATGATTAGCAGCACCTGGGTTGTATTTGTCTAATACTAAGACACACTATGATCTGATTATTTTTAATTATATTTTTTCACATAGGCTTAAAGAAGAGGGTACTAACCTTTGAACATAGCTGTACATGAGGTAAAATGTACTCTTTACGTGCAGATGCTGATAACAGCCAGCCAGATCCAGTGGACCACAGATGTCACCAAGTCTCTGATTGCAGGCAAAGAGAAGGCAGACAAATCAGCACTAAAATCCATGAAGAAGAAACAGGTGAGATAAGTGACTCTCGGGGGAGTCTTCCTGCAAACATGCTGATTGATTTCCTGTGGCACAGGCACAATGATTGACTGATGCCGTCGCCTTTGTTTGTAGACTTAACTAGTTTTTAGACCCAAGGTCACTCCTGGAAGAAATATCAGAGCTAAGGGATAACTGCAGCAGATCTTATGACATGATCATGAATATTACGCCACAGTGTGGGTGTCACAGGATGCAGTGCTGCGGAGCAGACCAAGTGTCAAGTTTTGTCATTGTGTCTATGGCAGGTATCCATGCTGCACTGGTACTCTGAAGCCATAAGGGGTAACCTCTCGAAAATCATGCGCCTCAAGATTGTGGCCTTGATTACGGTAGAAGTTCACGCCCGTGATGTCATTGATAAACTGGCGCGAGCGGGCTGCTGCGATGTGAACGCTTTCGACTGGCTTTGTCAGCTCCGCCTCTACTGGGAGAAGGTGAGTGGATTGTTGAGGGAATGGAGAGAAAAACAGAATAAGGAGGATGGGGTTTGCTAGTAATTATTATTATTATTATTATTATTATTATTATTATTTGACTAATGTTTTGTTAGTTAGTGTTTTATAAAAATAACTAATTAAAATACCATCTGTTTGTTGTTGTGTGCATACTGTAGGATGTGGATGACTGCATTATTAAACAGACCAACACACACTTCCAGTACGGTTATGAGTACCTGGGCAATTCAGGCCGCTTAGTCATCACCCCTCTGACTGACAGGTACTGTAACCATGGCAACAAGGTAAAACGGCTGGCCTGTGAGCTGAAGCTTTATTGGATTCCCAGGAGCTAAACGGCCTTCTTGCTCCTGTGTTAAGCTGCTTTGGTGCACCGAGGCCACTGCTGTGGGAGGAGTTTCCCTGAAGTGTTTTTATGCATGTGTGATCTTGTACAGAACCACTGCAGCTGCTCACCCACACTATAACCCGTGGTCATTATAAGCAAAATACATTGTTATATGTCATACTCAATTTTCCTAAGGACACTAATTCTCTATGCTTGTATTTCATAAGATAGAAATTCAATATTTGCATCCCCTGATGGCTTTAACACATTCTGAGTCATATATTAGCTGCTTTATAGCTAAATTTCCTGGCTAATGCATCAGATACACGTACACAATTACAATTAGTAGAGTGTAGCTCACCAGTTGGTATACCGTATACAGTAAATCATCATAGCTTTGCTCTCTCTATCATATCAGTGGACAACTGCTGACTTTTTGTGTGGTAGACAACTTTCAGCGCTGGCTGGTAACATTATATACAGCACTGGCACAGCTATATAGAAAATATTGTGGTCTACCAACACAAATATTCAGAAACCATACCAAAAACTTGTTGTGTCTCAATGTTGTGAGACACTTATGAGAGATAAAGGGATCGAGCACAGTAAACACAAATGGTGCATAAAAAAGCTACAGCATATTTTGCATGACCTGTAATTAGTTCTTACAGCACCTGAAAGACTTGTAGCAGAACCACATTATAATAATAACGTGCCTAGCTGATGCAAGTAGATGTACCTAATAAAAAGGACAGTTAGTTTAAGCACAAGGTAAATACTATTTATCAGTAGATAATTATTTGCCAGAATATAATCGGCTTTGCAGATATCACTTGTACTGTAGTTAAGAATACTGATCATATAAACACTTCTGTGGTTTTGTTATTATAAAATCTGCTTTTTTGTAATAGTCATTAGCCTTTCATGCATAGATCAAGGCTGCTACAAATGCTGAAACATTACATCTTATTACAACTCATTTTCAGGGTCATTGTGAACTAACATCACCAGATGTTAAGAGTAATATTAAGAGCTGAATCAAACTCAATGAAAAGCTGACAATGGCAGCAGAGCAAATCTGTATCAGGGCGATAATGAATCTTATCTGAGAGAGAGAGAGAGAATTATTTACCACATTTTGGCAATATCCAAATCCTAACAGAATTGTTTTTGACACCTTTTAAATTTGATTTGATCTAAGAAGCAGATGAAAAAAAAACAGGAACCAGAAAGAGAAAGACAGACATGTTTTGTGCTTGGTTTCTGGGATTTGGTATACAAGCATTACAATGACAGTGTGAAGATTCTCCCATATTATCAATTATTCATGGATTCCACATGGGAAGTGAGAGTCAAGAGTCAGTAGCTGATTTTTATTGCATCCTTTAAAAACAGTAAAACAGCACTGAAAAGCGCAGCTGCAAAACGACCTTCCATGAAATGAAAGGAAACATCTAATCCTGGCTTATGTTCATGAGCACATGGCAACCTAAACCCACTTAAGGACATAGAGACTGGGCGTATGGTGTCTGTCTGTCTGTGTATGTGTGTGTGTGTGTGTGTGTGTGTTGGCTTGTTTTATTTAAGTCCTCAGTGTTTCACGAGTTTGAGTGTATGTGCACATGTGAGCCTGTGTCTGTTGGTCTCTAGCTTGTGGGGCTGTTAAATGTTGTATATAGTATTACTCTATTCTTGCCTTTGGGTCTATTTGTGGGCAAGTTCTATCCATGCTTGGTGAGTTTCCTCCGGGTACTCCAATTTCCTCCATGCAGAGCAGGCTAATTTGTATTCCCAAATACAAATTAAAATCCCGCTTCCCGCAATCCTGTATAGCTTGAGGAGTTTAGAAAATAAATGAATGGATGAACGAATGAATGAATGATTGAATTAATTAATTATTCTGTATAGATTATGTATTTTTTTAAACTAAAGCACCCTTCTTTTAAAATGCCATGCTATTAACAGTTTTTGTCTATATGTATAGGCAAAAAAAACAAACCAAAAAAACATGTCCAATATTAAGTACCCCCTTACATAAGTTGCAACCAGGTGCTGCTAATCATCAGCCCTTACTAATCATGAGCAGGTGTGTAGACCTCTATAAAAGCAGACGTTTTTGGTACTTTGCGTGGTCTAGAGTATTCAGGTGTGTGTTCACACAATGCCAAAATGGAATCAATTATTGCTGCACATCCATCTGGAAAGGGTTATAAAACTATTTCCAAACAATGTGGAGTTTATCTATCTACAGTAAGGAAAAAAAATAATCACGAGTGGAAAACAGTGACAGTTGCCAATCTTCCAGGAGTGTAAGTCCCAGCATATTCAAGGTAAAAAAACAACAACAACAAAAAAACAGGAGCCTAGACCCTCCAGGCCTCACTGAGCATTTGAAAGTCCATGACAGCACAATTAGAAGAAGACTGAACAAGTACAGTTTGGAATAGTTGCTAGTAGAAAATCTCTTCTGCCTAAAAAGGATATAGAAGCATGACTGAGGCTTGCAAAAAACTCCATCTGAGCAAGGAACAAGGCTTCTGAACCAATGTCTTATGGACAGTTCAGACCAGAGTGGAGCTGTTTGCCATTAATGCCCAGCACCATATTTGGAGAAAATCAAATGGCTTGTTTTACAACCACGGGACCTGAGAACCTTGCAGTCAATAAGTTGACCATGAACTCTTCTGTGTACCAGGGTATTCTACAGTAGAGGAAAATATGGGACTATCTGTCCGACAACTAAAGCTTGGTTCAAATTGGGTCATGCAGCAGGATAATGATCTGAAATACACAGTAAATCTATATCAGGATGACTGAAAAATAAAAGCATCAAGGTTTTTGAATCACCTTGTTAAAGTCCAGACATCAACTCCATTGAAATACTGTGGCGGGACCTTAAAAGAGCTGTGCATATCAGAATGCCCAATAACCTCAATGACCTGGAGCAAAGTTGAAAGAAATGGCCAAAATTCCTTCAAAGTGATGTGAGAGACTAATACTTACTTCAAGTTATTGCTGCTAGAGGTGGAGCTATTGAAACATGGGGGTATTCTCTACTTAGAATTAATTGTTTTTTTTTTGGTTTTTTTGGGTGTTGGTTCAGTTGGTTTCTAAATGCTCTAAATGCTCTTGGCCGGGAATTACAAATATGGAGAATAAAAGTAAGTGATATCTTCCATAGGTGCTACATGACACTGACTACAGCCTTACATCTGCACCGTGGTGGATCTCCCAAAGGTCCTGCAGGCACTGGCAAGACCGAGACAGTGAAAGATTTGGGCAAAGCCCTGGGCATGTACGTCATTGTGGTCAACTGTTCTGACGGTCTGGACTTCAAATCCATGGGGCGCATGTATTCTGGTCTTGCTCAGGTTCATGTTTTTTAATATGCAATGAATACTATAGAAGCATTTTATAAATGAAACACAACAGATAGCGTGTAAGAAATACTCAAGATGAATAGCATAATGAATTTTTGAAGGTTTATGTACTGAAGGATATGCGTGTCTGTTTCCAGACAGGTGCATGGGGTTGTTTTGATGAGTTTAACCGCATAAACATTGAGGTGTTGTCAGTAGTGGCTCAGCAGATCCTGTCCATCCTCTCAGCACTGTCTGCAAAAGCCACCAACTTCATCTTCGAGGGCAGGGAGATACGCTTGATCCAGTCCTGTGGCATTTTCATCACCATGAATCCTGGTACAGTGAGAATTGTTTCTTACTGTGTATTAAAGCAGGTCTGGTTATTCTGTAGTTGTGTATTATTATTACATTAGTATTACACACACTCTCTGTTTTATGGCTGTATGTTTGTGTGTTCTAGGTTATGCCGGTCGTACTGAATTGCCTGATAATCTGAAGTCCATGTTTAGGCCCATTTCTATGGTGGTGCCTGACTCAACCCTGATTGCCGAGATCACTCTGTTTGGAGAAGGCTTCAATAACTGCAAGGTGATGTCGCTTTTACGATTTCAGTTCATGCTAACATATTACTGCAACGATCAAGCACTGAGCTAAATGTTTGTGAAATCGATGAACCAGTGTACGTTTATCGATGAATCAGTCTACATCTAAGCCAGGAAAGACTGAGGAAATGAATGTGGTCTGTATTTACTAACAGAGACACTAATTACAGCTGTTTCCACAGGCACTCACGTTAGTGGGGGTGGCTAGCATGTATTTAAAACACAAGTGCAGCTTTCCTAATTAAAATACCATCAACATAAATCCCTTTTTTTTGTGCATGTCGTCTGATATTTTGCCACAAGGTTTGTTAGAAAGGTTTAAGAGTCTGAAAACCACATTAACATTTAAGAGGTGTTTGTTCATTCTGTTCACCTGCTGGGAGCAACTGAACATGAGCTGTGTCTGTCAGTCTGAATACATCTGAAGACCCCACACTGCTGGTAAATCTTTTTGTTTGTTTTATATCTATGAATTTACGACCGATTCAGCAAGAGATATGTTTGCAAAGCTTTTTTTATTGGGGGAAAAAAAAAGCTTGTTTGTAAAAATGTCTCCGTAACCGCTGATTGTTTCAGCCGTGTCTGTGCCGAAAATAACATCAGGTTGTCACAGGCCTTCACAAAGGTAGCAATTACTATCAGCCTTAATAAATTAGAATAGGTGGTTGATTGCAGTAATCATAAACCAGTAGTGACCACCTCTTTGATCTTATTACAGGTGCTAAAAGCCTCTTCGGCTGTTTACAAAATTGTGGCAGTCCACTTTCACACCGAAATATGGTTCGTGAGGCTGCAAATTGACAGTAGATATATTACAGAGTAGATATTTGCATACGTGTAGAAAAAAAAAATCACAAAATGAAAGCTTATTTTTTTTACTATGCGAAAAATAAATATAATCAATGATTCTATGTTTAACCATAATACATATTTTATAATTTGTGCTGGATCATTGCGATATACCATACTGAAAAAGATGAATAAGGCTAGGAACACTGGCTTGAAAGATAACTTTGAGAGAAAGAAAAGAAGCAGCCTGCAATCATTTTCAGGGCTATTTACCAAATCCGCTTTTTTTTTTTTTATAGGACGCCTGTGCCATTATCCAATATGAGAGGCCTAAAGATCATGAATAGAATTAGATCATTATCAGAGAGCGAGCTGGACAGAAGGTTAGCATTTGGTATTAAACTCGGCTTTGGAGCTGGAGGGGATTGAATCAGATAGGCAAACACAGATGAGTCTAGTCACACACACATTCACGACACACACCAGGAGACAGAGTCCACTGTTGGTTTACTGCTGGCACACAGCATGCATGCTCTGTGTGTATGTCTGCGAGTGTGTTTGTGTCTGTGTGTATGTGGGTGTATGTGCAAAAAATGCCTGACTGACAAAGCTCAACAACACAGTGCGTGTAACGCCAGCTCCCAAAACACACACGGCCTGGTAGGCATAAAATCCCCCCCCCCCCTCACCACCACACACATACACACACACCCCAAGAAAATCCACTCAGAGCTCCCACCTGCTCCAGCAAACACAGTCCTAATGGAAAAGCCTTATTTGTTGAGGCTGTACACAAGCCCAGTTAGCTGGCAGAGAGAGGGAGAAGGGCTCTGGAGATTGGACTTGGAATAACATATAATATACCTGAGATTAAAAGCAGCAGCACAGGGTCTAGCATCATGTCTTCTACAGATCCCCGCATGTCAGTGTGAGGGTTTATTTCCCCCAAAACACAAGCCCACTCTGACTCTTTCCCCCTGTTCCCTTTCTCCTTACACAATCAATAATCCCTGTATCATTATGTGCTATTGAGAGGACTATTACCTCTGCAAATGGGAGGAAATGGACATATCAATGTTGCATCATGTCAGAGTTGGACTGGCTTCAGCACCTAAGAGACAAAGAACGAGAATGATGGATATTGATGCGGGAAAGGTGGATGAGGAAAAGGTGGAGAAAGATGGAGCAAAAGAAACTCTGGAGAAGAGGAGGGCGAGAGGAAGCTGTTTCTTTGCCCTGTTGCACTGAAGTGTGGAAGTCTGGTGTTATGAGCCATGACAGATAGTGGAGTATGTCTCCAGAGAGCCATGAGTTCACGCTACCTGTATGTGTGTGTGTGTGTGTGTGTGTGTGTGTGTGTGTGTGTGTGTGTGTGTTGGAGTGATGAGAGCTTATGTCTTCCGGTTGGTGAGTGTTTGAGGAAAATTAGTTCATTATGATAATCAAATCAAACACATATCCCAAAAATAAACTAACAATATACTGAATCATGTCCCTGGCAAGAAAAAAGGCAAATTTATACGGTTTATATTTGTACGGTGTGTATGTGTGTGTGTGTGTGTGTGTGTGTTTGTGTCACTGCTGTAGATAGTGTGTCTGGTGGCTAAGGTAATAAGGCACACCCAAGATAACATGATCTATTTACCTCAGTATGCATAAACTTTGCTTCACTGCCGAAAAGGGTCTGTACAGACTGCAGATTGGCAGTGGTGTGTGTGTGTGTGTCCGTGTGTGTGTGTGTATAAGGAGGGAGGGGGGCAAATGGGCATTTCTTTAAGTTTAAATTCATATTTGGACTCAAATATATCTCAATATATGAGTGCAAATGCTTTAAATTTATGCATTTAATGACTCACCCCATCCTGCTCTGTTATATACAGTATGTATTGTTAATTAATGTTAATATGTAAATTCAGTTGTCTGATTTAAAAAAAAAAGGACTGATACTTAATGCTTGATGAGTGGCACCACAATTGATAAATTTGGTTTGTACCTCAAACATGCAAGTGGTTAGATCTCCGGGTGCAGCTCAAGAAGATTGCTGAGAGCAACAATAACAAATGGATCATGAAAACAGCTTTCTGAAGATCTTGAAATAAAAGTGGTAACCTTCATAAACCAGGATACAAAATATTTCAGTGTTTAGGGATACCAGTACCAACTGTGAAGTCTATAATCCAGAAATGAAATAAGAATTGTAAGACTAAGAAAAATACTGAAAGAGGCATTAGGAAACTTGCTTGAGAGCAACTTAAGAATCCAAAACAAACAGTAGGAGACCTGACAAAGTCCTTAGAGGCAGAATAAGAGTCCACATCCCCCAAGTCAAACGTAGCTTGCACAGTTATGGATTGCCTACTTACGCTTTCAGGAGCATATGAACATGCCAAAAAAAAAAGTTGAATTCTTTTGGCATAATTTGCACAGATGTGTAGTGAGAAAACCCTCTGCCCTTAAGGATAGGAACAACATTCCCACGGTCAAACATAGTTGAGGCTTGCTGATGTTTTGTGGGTGTATGTCTGCATCAGGCACTGAATCGCTGCAGAAAGTGGAAGGAAGAATGAATGCAGCCCAAAATCAAAAGATTTTAAAGCAAAGCCTTCTACTATCAGTCAAAAAGCTAAAAATGAAGAGGCAGCAGATCCTTCAACAAGACAATGATCCAAAGCATAAAGCAAAGTCAATTCAGGAATGGTTTAAAAAGAATAAGGTGAATGTTTTACCATGGCCTTCCCAGTCTCCAGACTTAAGTATTATTGAAAATCTGTGAATAGATTTGAAGAAGGCTGTACATGGAATACAACCAAGCAATCTCGTAGACTTGGAACAATTATACCATGGAGAATGGAATAAAAAATACACTTATTTTTTTACTTATAAAAATACAAACATTGTTGGAGGAGGTAATAAAGGCAAAGGGAGAACATACAAAGTATTAGAGAACATTTCATAAAGTGGGATGCAAACTTTATTATTTTACTATAACTTTTTTATATGTTTTTGACCATTTATGTTACTTCTGTTGATAAAGGAACATTACATATTATGTTGATGACAAAAAAAATCAAAAACTATTTTTTGCATTTCAAAATAAAGGGATGCAAGCTGCAAATGTTTGCACTCAACCATATATACATACATTCACCAGTCACCTTGTTAGGTACCTTTCAAGTACTGGGTTGGACCACTTTTGCCTTCATAACTGCCTTAATTTTTAGTGGCACAGATTCAACAAGGTGTTGGAAGCATTTTTTTTACATTTTTGGTCCATATTGACATCATCCCACCAGAACCCAAAGGTGCATAGTTGGATTGAGATCTGGTGTCTGTAGAGGCCATTTGAGTACAGTAACTCATCGAGTAACTAATTTTCATGTCCAAGAAACCAGTTTGAGATGATTTTAGCTTTGTGACATGGTCTTTATCCTGTGCTCATAAAGGGATAGGAATCGTCAGCAACAGTACTTAGGTAGGCTGTGGCGTTTAAACGGTGGTCCCAAAGTGTGCCAAGAAAATACCATTACACCACCAGCACTAGCCTGAACCGTTGATACAAGGCAGGATGTAGCAATGCTTTCATGTTGTTTACGCCAAATTCTGACCCTACCATTGCAACGTTTTTCCAATCTTCTGTTCTGTCTCCTTTGACCTCTGGCATTAACGAGGCATTTTTGCCCAGAGAACTGCCTGTCACTGGATATTTTCTCTTTTCAGACTATTCTCAGGAAACCCTAGAGATGGTTAGGTGTGAAAATCCCAGTAGATCAGCAGTTTCAGAAATTCTCAGACCTGGTAGTCTGGCAACGCCAACCATTCCACTTTCAGAGTCACTTAAATAACCTTTCTTCCCCATTCCGATGCTTAGTTTGAACTTCAGCAGATTGTCATGACCTCGTCTACATGCCTAAATACATTGTATTGCTGCTCGGTAACAAGCATTTGAACCGGTGCACATAATGATGTGACTGGTGAGTGTTTATACAGTGCATCTTAAAAAAAATTTATATTGTGGACAAGCACATGGTCGCTTATGATGTGCCACCTAATCTGTTTGTTGCCTTGTTGAAAGCTAGTGAAAATGGCAGCCACCAAGCCATGGGAAACAGCAAGCAGCTTGTGTACAAACTCAGGATATTTGTAATTGTTTTGATTTGATTTCTAATGAGAATAGCTAGTATAGGCACAGAATATTCAGTCTGTTATCTTCAGCAGTCATGTAATTACTTCACTGCCTAATGGGCCATTTGGGGCTAGAAAGCGTAATGCAGGTAGTATCTTGGCAACATTGTGATGTATTGCTGCCTTGGAGGCTTATTTCAGACCATTTACAGATGTTTGCAGGTAATTTCCTAGTTACTGAAGCACTGTCTTCTAAGACTTTGACTTATGTAACAGTACAGGCAGCAGGGCATATGCTTTCTGTCTCTGACACAGTGATGGACTCGGTGGCACACCTCTATTGCCATAGATCAACACAAGAATCGACGTCTGCATTTTTCTTCTTCCAAACTTTTACTTTCTTGCATTTCAACAACATGTGCTAATTCGTCATCTCTTTCTCTCTGTATTTCTTTCTCACTGTCTCACTGTGAGATTTATTGATCTCTGTACAGTGTTAATGAATTACAGTTACGAATGTTATCTTTTTTTTCTGCACCTCGTTTAAATTCCAATTCAAACACACTGTCTCACATCGTTTTCTTCCCCTACTCCTCTGTGTGTCCCAGGTGTTAGCTAAGAAAGTGTTCACACTCTACAGTCTGGCAGTGCAACAGCTGTCTAAGCAAGATCACTACGATTTTGGCCTGCGTGCACTCACATCCCTGCTCCGCTACGCGGGAAAGAAGCGCAGAGCCTGTCCTGATGTTGCAGATGAAGAGGTTACATACGCTTATACATGCACACACACCAAAAAAAAAACAATCTCTTATTCACACACGCAGACAAACAATTGCCTCAAACACGCTCTCACTGTGTTATAACATACTGTAAAAAGACCCACTGTTGTGACTTATTCATAGTGCTCTGTATGCATGGATGTGTGTGTGTGTGTGTGTGTGTGTGTGTGTGTGTGTGTGTGTGTGTTTATGGTGTTTTAAAGTGTGTCACTGTTGATAGGAATTTAACACTAAAACCTGTGCTTTACTCCCTGTTGAGAATACTGGCTGTGATAAAAAATGTATCAAAGAGGACGAAACTTAAAAGGAAGCTTAAAAAAAAATCCCATCTAGTCGAGTCCAAACTCTGCTACTCTTTCTATTTCTGTGTGCATTATAAAGCAGCTTAATTTCTGAAATTTTCTTAATGCTGGAATCTGATCTGTTTGTAAGGTGATTGTTATTCCACAGTTTTAGCACCGCTCCCTGTTCCTTATGTTGATGATAAAGCAAACACAGAGGCAGAGAGAGAACGGTGATATACAGTCGGAGCAGTTTTTCAATGTTTAAGGTTATGATTTAAGTATAGGTTTGAGAAATAGGTGTTTCAATCATGCAGTAAACTTGTCCTCTTCGATCCCAGATCTTGCTCATGTCTATGAAGGACATGAACATTGCTAAGCTGACCTCCGTTGACCTCCCGCTGTTTAATGGGATTATCCAAGATCTGTTCCCTGCTGTGGAGACACCCACCATTGACTATGGCAAGGTATGACTATGTGATTGATTTCAGGGGAATCCAAAGCTATATCTTATGCCAATTAAAAAAGAATATAAAATATATCAGTCTCAGGTACCACCTTTTTATCTGCTTTCAATAAATCTTGTATTGAACTTTTGCATGTGATGTCACAACGTCTGTCCTGCATGGTCCCTCCCATTTCTGGATAGCAAAAAGGGACATTACTTATTAGATGCCAGTGCTGAAACCTAAAAAAAAAAAACTGTCATGATGCATGGCACTTTCTGCAAGATGACACATCTGATAACACTATGTAATCTTAAACAACAGTCTTTCTACTTAGTAGCTGTTTCTATTTTCCCTCCTAATTGCCTCCGAACTGTCCATGTTGTTTCATAGCTAACTAGCTTCTAACACAAGGCTGAATCCCAAATCCCTCTCTAACCCCTGATCAAGGGCTCTACTTGGTACACTATACATTATACCCTACATAGTGCACTAGCTTTCCATTTTGGAAATGTCAGGGGTTAGCTCAGTGGTTAAGGTATTTGACTAAGGTTTGGAAGATCCCAGGTTCAAACCCCACAATCGTCAAGTTGCCACTATTGAGCCCTTGAACAAGTTATTAACCCTCAACTGCTCAGATATATAATGAGATAAAAATGTAAGTTGCTCTGGATAAGGGCAAATAAATTAATGTAAAGTGTTAGTTAATGTTATGTGAACATCATTTTATGAAGCGGAAAGCACAGAATATTCCATAGCATCGTGTCATTTTCAAAAGTCAATTGCTTAAGATGTCTTACATTGCTAGGTCCTACAGATGGTCATGTTACAGTATATGGTGTTCCCAGCACCTTTTGAGCTCTACTTTAGCCCGCTGATCATGTTCCTGTTTCAGAAATAGGTTTCCTGATTGAAACATGTTTAAAACATGTTTATTATAATCAGGTCGTCATCTCTGCATTGAGTCTACGCCTGTGCACCAAACACAAAGCAGAGAGACTGTACTCTGTTCTCTATGCTGCATGCGACACACAGGAACTGATTCAAATTATTCTCAAGTGCATCAAATAGTAGTCTCTCTATAATCATTAAACACATATCACATCTGAATCATCCTCGCTCTCGGTTTGTATATATACTGCAGCCAAGGTGCAGACAAAAAGGCCAGTGTGTGAGTGTACCTATACACAGCAGATATGCAGCACAATGCAGATGCCATACCCAGCATGCGTCTCATCGCCCACACATCCCGGGTCTAGATAGACGGCAACCGCCGCACGTATCAGCCGCAATCAAGTGGTAAGAGAGCGGAGGTGGAGGAACGGCATGTAACCTACATTCAGATTTACAGGCACATACTGTACGCAGACACGCATATACTGACAGCAGGCTTTCCCCTACACCGTCTGGTCCGATCTGTCCGTTTTGCATCGTGCAGTTTTTCATGGCGCTGTCACGTTGAGCACAGAGCTCCACCCTCAGCTCTTAATGCTAATGTGCTCCTGCTAAGATGCTTCTGATCTCTTCTCTTTTCGTGCTTCTGTACACAGTTAATGAGGTACAAAAAAAGGAATGAGAGAGGGATTGAATTAGAGCTAGAGTGCTTTAATGCTTTGTAGTAATCTGAAGAGCGTGTGTCTCACTCTAGGGGGTGCTGGGATTGTTTATGGTTATTAAGTTTGAGACATACTCCTTGCCAGTTAATTTGTACTAGCTGATCGTCTTGGGATTCAAACCAATAATATTGCGCAGTTCTATTATGCTCTTAAGGATCGTTAGAACTGGTCACAAAAGCAAGCTTTTTGATCTACTTCATTGTATCTCCTATATGATTATGTATGTTTTTTGTTTTGTTTTATTTCTCTGTGTGTGTGACTTCTGCTGTGTAGCTGAGAGAAACTATAGAAGCACAGCTCCAGCAGAACGGCCTGCAGGTCACTCCCTTCACAGTGACCAAAGTCATTCAGCTTTACGAAACCAAGACCTCTCGGCACTCCTCCATGATCGTAGGCAAGACGGGCAGTGGCAAAACAGTCACCTGGAGGATCTTGCAGAGTACCCTGAGCACCATGCATCGCAAAGGCGAACCTGGATTCAACCTCGTCCATGTGAGTCCGGGGACTGATTTAAAGTTCTCTAACCATTCACTGTTACAATCAGGTTTATTCTGAGCCATGTGATTGCTTACGCACGTCACTTTGAATTTCTCATGTACTGCTTTACACTAACTCGTATCTAATTACGATACACTGCTGAAGGAGACAAAATATCAGCACGACACAAAGCATGAAGAATAACATGTAACAGCTTCAGACTTTACACGTTTACTCTTGAAAGATCTTAATTGCTTTCGAGTTAAATTAAAGAATCCAAAAATATGCGAACAGTACCGCCCGCTTTAATTTCCCACGAATATAAATATCAATTACACAGCGCAAGTATTTCAAAGCTTTTTTTTTTCCAGAGAAAATGCTCGCTACAACAATAGCGCAACATAAGTTTGTCGTATTGCGATCTCATTATCTCAAACATGAGACGATTTAATGGCAGAGAAGAAGCACTGATCTGACACAGCGCTCCCTCTAAAGCGGCTGTTGTCTGAGGCTATCCTAAGGCATTCATTAGTATGAAAATGAGCCACCGCTAGCGAACGCTGTAACCCACCATCGTCTCGCATCCCTGACACCAAAACAACAGTCATCAAAGGCGCTCTCCGCAGGTATCGCGGTGCTCTTCAGGACGCTTAACACAGAACAAAAGAACTCTACAGACTTGCAGCTAACATGCTGGAGTTTTGATAAAACCACAGAGCATCTTCTGCTAGCGCGCTATAATTGGTAGCACTTACATCACATTGTCGTGATAATATGTTTTCTTGCGCATGCCTTTTTGAGGAGCATGTGCAATTCTAATCCAGTTATCAGAGGCTACAATTATGTACAATTAAAGTTTTTTTCTGTGCTGCCCGTTTTTTTTTTCACCGTTTTTTGAATGTACTTTGCAGTGAACAAGAACATGGTTTGAGCTATTTTCTGTTTGTGACAGGATTCATTTCCTGACCGCACCTTAAGCACGATTGTGGCGTGAGAAAAGCATCAAGTGTCGTAAATCAGATTGGTGTAAATCGGAGCTGTGCGAATAATATACTATGAAAACTAACCTAATCTAGATTAAATTAACCTTTTGTTAAACGATTCAGTTAATCGAATCAATGGGTCAGTTTTTCGATTCAGACTCGATTCACTCTTGTCTATGGAAGTATAACAGCGGCAAAATTCCCCAAAGCTAAATAGCATGTTGTTGAATTACATGACCTGAAGAAAAACTTAAGTCCCAATGCAAATGTTTAAAGTGCAGTTTGATCTGAATGGGAAAAATCTCTATAGCATTTACAATGGTTTCTACAATTTATCATGATTTACTATTTCAAATGAAAATGTAACTCAAGCATTTAAAAGTCAATGCAAAAATATTGACCTTACTAAAATGCTATTCGAAAAAAATTGTTAAAGTACAATTTTGCATTGTATTTTAACCTCACAAATTCTGGTTGACAAATTTCAAGTCTTGAAATTCATGTCTTCAGATCCAGACTTTTAAAATTATTTAGCTAAACTTTGAAACTTTAAAAGTGTCTAAAATTGATAAGAAATTCCTTAAAAATATATATACCACAGCTTTTTCAGAAAATAGAAAAAACATTTACGTCTTCTGAGTATTGCTGCTTTTTTAAAATTATTTCCTCTTAAAAAATGTTCCTACTTTGTCTGAGACATGGCATTTAAGCAATCAGCAATGCATAATGTCAGTGATTATTGGCTACTTTAGTAGTTTCGAAAAAAAATCTGAAAAACCTGTATGAAATATTGCTGCTTGCAACAAATCAGAAAGTAAACATTAGTGCTATTGAACTGAATCGAAAATCACAATGCCTGAAAAAATCATTTTAGCTGCGATTCACAGCTCTAATGCATGTACGTGATTTAGGAGAGAGAGAGAGAGAGAGAGAGAGAGCTTTCTTGTTTTTTTACTTGCTGTCTACCTGAACATTGTGTCGTGGTGTGTGTCGAAGCTTTCATGGCTTCTGCTCCCTGTTTTATGCTGCATCTTGTTCTCTGCTCCCTCTGTGCCACAAAATGTGTATTTTTTTTCTTTCCAGGTTCCCTCTTATGCTATCTATCTACCGTATCTATCTATCTATCTATCTATCTATCTACAGTATACTGTACATCTATACAGTACATCTATACATTTGTCTATCTGCCTCATTTTTCCCTGTCTGTCTTCTCTGTGTTTTGTCTGACTCAACACCTTTTTCGTTTTACATAATCTATTTCAGGAAGCCGTCTCCGTCCCATCATTGAAATATCACCTCTTCCAGTTTCCTCATTATCTCTCCTCAGCATCTCCACATGCTCTGACACACACAAACATGCACTCACACGTGCACAAAGGAGCACACACACACACACACACACACACAGGTGCACACACACTCCTCCACTGTCTTCAGTTGTACTCTTTAAAATCTCATTCCAGCAGCCACTCCCCGTCTGACATTTCAACTCAATTTCTTTTGCCATCCCTCATTTTTCCCGCACCTCATTCTAATTGACACCGGTTCACTTTTTTTTTTCTTCTTCTTCGCTCTGACATTTTTTAACCTATGACTCCTCAGGAATATCCTCTGAACCCCAAAGCAGTGAGTCTCGGAGAACTCTATGGCGAGTACGACCTCTCCACCAATGAGTGGACCGACGGCGTTCTGTCCTCTCTTATGAGAGCTGCATGTGCAGGTATTACTGCAGAGGCTGAGCGCTGCCAGTATTCATTTCATTTATTTATCTGGTACTTATATAACCATTCTATGAGGCAGATTTAATAAAGAAGGGACATAATTACCAGATAAGGTTAAGAAATGGGGTTAAAAAGTGAGGAGAATGTGAGCGTGAGCCTGATATATAAAATTGACTCTAATGAACGAATGGTAGGAAGGAAAAATGATCAGACTGGTGTGCTCATGTACTGTATCTATTGTTGAGTTGCCACTTTTTTTAGGTACTTCACTCAGGTAAACCTAGACTTTATGGCTACAGAATTATTGTCTGTATTCAATCTGTTAAAGTGTACGGTTTGTCTCTAAGTTTGTCCAAACTCTTGGAAATGGACTTTGTGGATGTTGCCCAACCCATCCAAGATTCTCTCTGTGATCAGCTACAAGGAAAACTGCATGTGTAAATGTGTGTGTGAGTGTGTGTGTGTGTGTGCAGCATATGACGGCGTCATCAGCTCTTGCAATATCTTGCACTAAAGCTGACACGTGTGTGTGTGTGTGTGTGTGTGTGTGTGTGTTTGTGTGTGTGTGTGGCGGCTGAGGAAAACAACCTCACAATGGTGGTGTACATTCTGTTACCTTTAAGCTCAGCCTCACAACAGATTCACACACACACACACACACATTCTCTCTCTCTCTCTCACACACACACACACACACACACACGCTCACATGGTCACATACAAAAGAACAGCCTCTCACAGGCTGACTGGAGATGACATTAGCTTGTTTCCGTCTCAGGGCCCAGAAGGTGTCTGACGACATCTCCCTTTTCTTGTTATGTCGACTCAGCATGACTCTGTCAACTCCACTAATTATGTTTTTCCTTTTTACTTTATCTGCCTCTCTGCAGTTCTTTACAGCGGCTACCGAACAGATGCTATCAACAGATGTCTT
Organism: Leiocassis micropogon; assembly: GCA_028565275.1. Lineage (NCBI taxonomy): Eukaryota > Metazoa > Chordata > Actinopteri > Siluriformes > Bagridae > Leiocassis > Leiocassis micropogon. The sequence continues at coordinate 7,171,486 of JAOVVA010000044.1, forward strand.
CCTTGTATTTATGACGTTAGTCTTATGTTGTTGTTTTTTTTCTTATTTAAAGATAGACAGGGTCACGGGATGGTCGGGTTAAATGTCAAACTTGGCATTTTTCCGTGTCTCTACTTATTTCTGTTCTCTCCCAAATCTTCGCTTTGTGCTTGTTTTTTTTATAATTTTATAATTTGGTTTTATTTATTATTATTATTATTATTATTATTATTATTATTATTATTATTATTATTATTATATTTCTCATTTATTTATTTATAATTATGTGTTTTATTTTGTTTTTGTATTTTTTATTTCTATTTTTTATTGCCACTTTATTGTCATTTTTAGTGCTGTGAAGCACTTTGGTTCAACTTAGGTTGCTGTAAAGTGCTATATAAATAAATGTTGATTTGATTTGATTTGTGAGCAGAAAAACGTGGGTCTCTTCTCTTCCTCTTCCTCATTCCTGGCTTGTCTGTCTCTCGTTCAGTCTGTTGCAGGATGGAGAGACCGCAGTATTCTGCGGTAGGGTGGTGTGTGTGTGTGTGTGTGTGTGTGAGCTGCATAGCTCAGCTCCTATGGGACTGTCAGTGCAAAAGAGATCCCCTTTCCCTGCTGCCTGTTTCTTTCTCTCGCTGTTGCAGCAAGCCTGCTACTGGTGATGAGTGACATGATGTAGCTCTCTTTTTTTCCTCTCTCTCTTGCTCTCTCTCTCTCTCAGACTCCATGTGGGCCCCTGTGGCTTGCATTTCTTTTCATCGTGGTGTCCCTCATGATTCAGTGTCTTTCTCTTTACTGCACACCCATCTCTCTGTCTCTCTCTCTCTGTCTCTCTCTCTCTCTGTTTCTGTCTTCTATAAGCATTAAATCAGACCTGTTCGTTCTTCAACAGGAGTTTGTGGTCAGTCCCAAGGCGGTGTCTCTGGAAGAGCTTTACGGTCACTTTGATCTCTCCCTCTGCGAGTGGACTGATGGCATTCTTTCCACGACCATGCGCCAAGCGTGCACAGGTTACCCTGCCAAGCTCTGGAGCTGAAACATTTCTTTGTTTTTTGACGCTTGCCAATTAGCTTCGTGTTTGCTTACTGTATTTTCCTGCAATCTAACTATATTTTGCTCCATTTACATATTTTGTTTTTGTTCTGCTCACATCCCTCCCCACCCCCCAATCCCCTCCCCTCCTCAGCAGTTTTCCCTGAGTTTCTTTTGGGGTTTTGTTTGCGTCTCGTTACCGTGCAGGTCTTGGTGTGGAGGAATTTTATGTTCAAGTGGTGTAATCAGGCATTGCAGTGCCTCCATATGTTTAGCATCTGTTGCTGTTCATCTCTGTTTGTTTATTTCCCCTCCTCGCTGCTTGGAGAAGGGAGATCATCCAAAGCAAAAATGACAGTTGCTTTAGCTGTGTGTGACAGGTTTGATGTTACATGCTTACCCAGTCAGTCAGTCTGCGTGTGAGTATATATGTGTGTGTGTGTGTGTGTGTGTGTGTGTGTGTGTGTGTGTGTGTGTGTGTGTGTGAGAGAGAGAGAGAGAGAGAGAGTCTTTGTGTGTATAAGACAGAAAGACCAGGCTGTGTTGTGGTTGTTGTTGTGGGGTCGTAAATGAGACACACATGCCTAGATGAAGGGAAAGGAAGAAAGCTAGAAAGCCTAACAGAACATAATCTACAAAAGGGCCGCAAGTTTGTGAGAAAAGAAATTAAAAGAGACAGAGAGAAAATTAAACATAGCAAGGCATGTTTACCGATCCATTTGTCTATATTTATGATAGTAAATGATAAAAACGGAGAAAAAGACACAAACACACACACACACACACACAGATTTGATGCACGCTATCTGTTGCCTTTGCTTCCTAACCGCCTCCCCCTGTCTCTCTCACGTCGCCGAGCTCAGATGAGAAGCCGGACGAGAAATGGATCGTGTTTGACGGTCCAGTGGATACTTTGTGGATCGAAAGCATGAACTCGGTGATGGACGACAATAAAGTTCTCACGCTAATCAACGGAGAGAGAATTTCCATGCCTGAACAGGTATGAAATCACATCTGAGGCGTGTCAGAGAGTAACTCGGCCACCTTATATCAAAGGAAGACTCTTTTGTCTTCCTTTGATATAAAAAATAGAGTCTTTTTCTTCCCCTCAGCCGAAACTTTTAAGTACTGGAGCAATACAAATTAAAAAGTAATTCGGGTTACTTTTACACTTTCATGAACATCTGGTATCTATGCGCAATTAGACTTACCCGAATGCATTGATTAGACGTAATCACAAATTCTTCCCACTGGAAAAGTAGACCCATGTCCATAAGAATAAATCATGCAAACTTAGAGCTTTGCACATGAGGGAATTCATGACATACCATGCTTTAAGATTTACCGACTACCTATAATGAGATTCCCATTATGGTCCATTTTCTGCCAGTATGTGGAGCATGTAAAAAATTATATTAGTCGTAGAAATGGCTCATACAATATGAATGTGCTAAAGATTAGCATAAAAGAGTTTCTAAATAAATGTTAAAAAATAACTAGTTGACCAAAAAAAGCTGGTTTCATTGTTATGTGTGTGTGTGTGTGTGTGTGTGTGTGTCTCTGTACTGTAGGTGTCCCTGTTGTTTGAGGTGGAGGATCTAGCTGT
>JAOVVA010000044.1:7185844-7200374 GCA_028565275.1 Leiocassis micropogon
TTTGAGGTGGTGGACAGGTGTCTTTTATACTGATAACAGATGCCATTAATGCTGATAACATGTGGAGGACAGAGGAGCCTCTTAAAGAAGAAGTAACAGGTCTGTGTGAGTCAGAAATCTTGCTTGTTTGTAGGTGACCATATACTAATTTTCCACCATAATTTGCAAATAAATTCTTTAAAAATCCTACAATGTGATTTTCTAGATTTCTTTTCTTAATTTGTCTCTCATAGTTGAGGTTCTTACCTACAGGCCTCTCTCATCTTTTTGAAGTGGGAGAACTTGCACAATTGGTTGCTGACTAAATACTTTTTTGCCCCACTGTATGTAATCACTAATCAAAACAACACATTGTAATAAGGGTGCTTGAGAAGTACTGTGTCCAAATGTATTCTTTTTTTTGTTAGCAGATAGTATGTACTAGAAATTATAATAAATAAAGTACGACCCGTCTTGCTGCTATTGAAAAAAAATCCTGGCAGAACACATTTACACATGTACAGTACCGAGCAAAATAATGAGCCTCCTGTCATTTCTTTATACTGTATTTTGCTTCCAAAGAGTAGCACTGCTTGTATTTTGATGTAGTGTTGAAAAATCGTTCTCCAGGAATTTTTTTGGCTCTCATTTTTGGCAAGATTTTGATTTGACTTTTGACCTGTACCTAACCAGAATGTTTTTTGTTTGTAAAGCCACGCAGTGATCTATGAATCATGCTAATATAAAAACATCTAACTTAATGCATGACCAGTGAGAATTAGGTGCAAATGATGACAGATGATCAGGCTGGTGATTAGTATACTGGTGATGCTGATTGCTGAGTGGTTGGAACAGACGAGAGGGGAAATGAGGTTGCTGCTGAGGTCGTTACATAAACAGCCAATTTTTAAATCATACCTTTAGGCACTTTGCAGCGTGTCACAGAAAAAAATCATATGTTCCCATTTCTTCATTTTAATTTATTCGATGTAATGTAATTTAATTATATATGAAGAATAATTCATATTGAATTAAATTGAATAATAATTATACACTGTATGTTTCACTATGATTAATAAAGAAAAACAGCCTTATACGTGTGCATTCATCAGTGTAAAAATAATACAAAGTGTTTTTCATTTTTAACATCTTTAAACGTCAACGTAACCGGTTCTTTTTTACTGAAGCAGTGGATCGTACTTAATACAGGGAACTGTCTTCATCTTCTCTGTAATATTTTTACTTACATGCCAGCAAAGCCGCTTCTCCTTTGAGTCAATATATTATCCAGTTAAAAACTGGAAATTGGTGTGTATATCCATAGGTGGTCCCTTATGAAGCCTAATAATTATGACTCCTACCAATTTCCTGACCCATCTGTTCCCTAAGGGACTTTCTAACAGAATTAATTAACTACTCTGCTACACCTAAATCAACAAAATAGGTATTAATATCTGCCTCTTTCCTATCACTCAGGTTGGTGAGATAATTGAACCGAATCTATTTTCCACTGCCGTGAAATAAAGTTTTTGATATTCCTAATGAATATTCCTGACCCTTAATTTCAACAAATCAACAGAAGAGTACAAACACAATGGTGAAGTTAATGAAGCGTTTTGAGTTCTTTTTGTAATTGCCTAAATATAATTGCTGTGTCTAATGCAGACATTAAGAAGCTGTACAGGCTGACTGGAGTGGACAACAAGCCCACTGTCTTCCTGTTTAATGATACTCAGATCGTGGACGAGTCTTTTTTAGAAGACATAAACAACATCCTCAGTTCTGGAGAAGTCCCCAACCTGTACAAGCCGGATGAATTCGACGAGGTGCTTCTACCACTGAATAAACATAACTAGTGTGTGTGTGTGTGTGTGTGTGTGTGTGTGGACGTGTTTGTTGATAGTGCCGTTATATTCCTATTCTGCAGATCCAGAATGCTCTAAGTGAGTGTGCCAGGAAGGACAGCGTGCCCGAGACTCCAGACTCTATTTTTAATTATTTGATTGAGCGTGTGAGAAACAACCTCCACATAGTGCTGTGCATGAGTCCTGTAGGAGACCCTTTCAGGTATTTATCTCCCGCAACAGAAAGATACATATTGAGCGTATCGAATAAACTGAGAGAAAACAAAAAACCACTGCTGCCTCCATCCTAACCAGATACTACTTTATGGAATGAATGTCTCAAATGCTTGAATGGAATTGGACCAAATTGATTGAATGGGTAAAATTCGGTCAGCATTTCCTGAGTAGCCTAGTCCTGAAATCAAATCACACACCTCACCTATAATGATAATAATAAATACTGAAATGATTTCTGCAGGTCCAATTTTGGTTATTGCTATAGTTTTCTGATTCAATGCTGCATTCAGAGAGAACTCAAAGTGAGCCCTGCAGCCATCTTATTATTTCATTTTCATGAGTTTCACAGTGCAGAAATCATTGCACTGATATTCAGTCCGACTGGGAGAGTTAGTCTCCGACAAAGTGAAAGCAATTTACTGAGCCAGACAGAGAACCACTTCTACCTCACCTGTCATCCTGAGATCTTCATCAATAGTCAGGATGAGTGCTAGGAGTTGCCCGGTCCTGACCTTCCCTTCTAGTCTTCTCATTACATACTGCCTTCACTTGGGTTTTATATTCATCAAAAACTCTATCTGTCTCTGTTTCTCCCTTATTATTCTCTTGTGCTCCCTCTTTCCCTCTCCCTCTTTAATCAGCGATTTGCATCCCTTGTCAGCATAACGAGGTGGCTTGTGTCAAGTGACCCTGGGGTCACACCTAATTAAAAATGACAGGATCTGAATCAAGCTCTGGCTCGGGCCAAATGGCCTTATTTGTAATTGGTGGGTTTATTACCATGGTAGCACTTTAATGGCAACTATTGGCCCAAAAGGCAGCATAATCATGCATGACAAATCAGCAAATGAACACTGGATGACCTGTGAATGGAGCACAGAATGTAGGCTGTGTATAGGGAAGGAAATTATGTGAAATTAGTTAATAACCACGCAATCTCCCTCTTTAGTAATTGTAGAACATTTTGAGGTGGCTAAAGGGAGAATTACATACAGCGAGTAAAGGGGGAATAGGTGAAATACCACTGCGAATTTACATTTTGTAAATGCGTGCATGTGTGTGTCTGTCTGTTTGTGTATGTGTTTTTGTGTGTGTAGGAACCGTATTCGTCAATACCCAGCGTTGGTGAACTGCACTACTATAGACTGGTTCTCTGAGTGGCCACAAGATGCTTTATTAGAAGTAGCTGAGAGATATTTGGATGGGCTCACCCTCGGGAGTCAGAAAGGGGTAAAACAAACAAACACTCACACACAGATCCTATTGAACAGTTTATTAAAACATACAGTATATAAAATTTTCACTCACCGTCCCTGTAGATCTAGTTATGACATCAAGGTATCCCAGAGCTAATCATGTGGCAGCAGCACAATGCAGAAAGTCATGCAAATACAGTTTAAGAGCTGCTTTCATTTGTGAGTTTGTGTCCTTGGCTGACAGGAGTAGAACAAGATGGTGTGTACCCCTGTTCTAACCCTGGATCTGCCTCAGGTTGAACAAGTTCTGAGTTCTGAGATGTTTTTCTGTTCCGCCAAGACTCAGTATTTGAGTTATTGTAGACCTCAAACCTGTCATCTTGAACCTTTCTCGCCATTCATCAACAAGCTTTTTCCACCGGATGTTTTTTCCTCACCATTCTGTTTAAAACTCTCATGTGTGAAAATCCAAGGAGATCAGCAGTTTCTGAAACCAGCTGGCACCGACATCCATGCCACACTCAGAGATAACCTTATTCCTCGTTCAAATTTTTTACGTAAAAACATTAACTGAACCTCTTGGCATGTATCTTCCATGATTGCTGCTATAGGACTGGCTACAACATGTACAATGAAAAGAAATGACATTGGCTCTTTACTCCTCTTAGTTTGCTAAAATAAAAAAATGTAAAAAAGTGCCATGACATAAATCCATACTGTGACTCACGTGAGCTGTTTTCCAGATATTGCATTAGCCAGATACTTGATTAGTTTCAGAAACCTATTTCTTATGACAGCTATCACGCTGAGACCCAGATGCCATTTAATCTGATTTATCAGTTGAATTAATATCAGTTCTATTATCTGCCCTGCAGATCCAGACCAAAGTGGCTTGTATTTTTGTGACTATGCACCAGTCAGTGGTCCAGTTCTCTCAGAGGATGAAGCTGGAGCTCAAGAGGCCCAACTATGTCACACCCACCAACTACCTTGAACTTGTGTCTGGATATAAGAAGTACTTGTTTCTACTTCTTATTAAATATAAATAATCAAGAAGTGAGAATTAGTTGTAGACTAATTTATTTTTTTTGTCTTTATACCTCTCTCACTTTCTGCTCTACACTTTCTCCATCATTCCTTTGGCTACACTCTCTCTCTCTTTCTCACACACACTCTCTCATACACACCCTGTTAGGCTGTTGGCTGAGAAGCGCAGCGAGCTTGGAGAGCAGGTATCTAAACTGAGGAACGGTTTGTTTAAGATCGATGAGACCCGCAGTAAAGTGGAGGCCATGTCAGTGGAACTGGAAGACGCCAAGAAGAAAGTGGCCGAGTTCCAGAAGCAGTGCGAGGAGTATCTGGTCGTCATCGTACAACAGAAGAGAGAAGCAGATGAACAGCAGAAGGTGATTGGCAGACCGCAAACTATATTGTGTGCATCTGTGTGTGATTACATTCATGCAGGCATATTTATTTCTGTTTTGTTGTCGTACGATTTTGTTAATGATTCTCTTCATGTGTGGCATGGTTTTCAAAACCTTAATGAATGGGTTGTGTGTTTGTGTGTGCCATCGGTCGCATATAGGCCGTGGCTGCTCACAGTGAGAAGATTGCAGCAGAAGAGATAAAGTGCAAGGCAATGACCGATAATGCCCAGAGAGATCTTGATGAAGCCCTACCTGCACTGGAGGAGGCCATGAAGGTCAGCCTAGTTTTAGACCGCTATATAACTCATGAGATGAACATCTCCCTACGGAGCTCAGCTCATATTGCTTTGTGTTATATACTGAAAGGAATGCTTGGGATTCGAATTTCTTAATGAGTGGATTATAAAATGTAATCTGTCATTATTTAATTGTGCATCGAATAAGTATGGGCTTCATAAACAACACATTTGTTTTCTCATAGTTGTAATTACAAAAGCTATTAAAATTACTAGTAAATGTAAATATACTGTATACACACACCATCTATTTCTTATAGAAACACCTGCACCCCTGGTTGTTATTAATGCAGTTATCTAATTAGCCATTCGTGTGGCCACAGTTCAGAGCATAAAATAACACAGCTCCAGGTTCATGGTTCTAAACAGGGTGGGTAACCTGTTGATGTCCAGTTTGGTGCACAAACTGGCTCACCGTGGTCATATAGAGTGGCGGCTTTACAGTAATTACCCTGGGCTCTCCTCAGACCTCAAGGTGCCTGCACAAGATGATTTTTGCATCATTCTCTACAAACTTTGTAGAGTGTTGCGTGTGAAACAGGAGATTTCTGAAACTCTCAAACGAGCTTGCCTGGCACCCGCAGCCATTCCATGGTCCAAGTCACTGAGATCACTTTTAACTCAAGCTCCTAGCCTAGGTCTGCATGAAGTTATGCATTGTGCTGCTGTCACATGATTGGCTGATTGAATTATTGCATGAATAAACAAGGGTGCAGATGTTTTTTATTAAACTGGCCAGTGTATGTATTTTGGAAGCATTGATTGGCAATTTATTTTTACAGATAAAATTAGTTATTGCATTTACTGCCAGTAGGCTCACTTCAAAGTCACCGGCTGTGTAGTTCCCTTGTACCAAGGAAAAAAAACGATGACTGGATTTGTATTCTCACTTGTTTCTGTGCTCTTGGTAACTTCCTCACTTGCTGTGCAGGCCCTGGAATCCTTGAATAAGAAGGATATGACCGAGATTAAGTCCTATGGTCGACCCCCGGCGCTGGTAGAGACCGTGATGCAGGCGGTCATGATTTTAAGAGGATGTGAACCCACCTGGGCTGAAGCTAAGAGACAGCTTGGTAAGAGGCAGAGAAAAAGAGCACAAGTTTACTGGTTGATTATTGGCTAATGGAGAGACCAGGAAACCAGTGGACCTAAAGGAGACTTACTCAAAGGAACTCATTATAATAGAGATTTAAAAGGATAAAGAGAGCCGAACAACGCTCATGTAGTGAGCAATGGGCAGTGGAAATGTAATCATCAATTAGAAAGTACATTTAAATGTTTAAACACACACTCTGGAGCTGCCAAGACGATGACACTTAAATCAGTGGATTAGCATCGTCATTATATTCCACTCTCTGTGTGTGTGATAGGTGAAGCCAACTTCATTAAACAGCTGGTGCACTTTGATAAGGATAACATACCAGACCGTGTGCTGAAGAGGATTGGCCAGTACTGCACACAGCCTGACTTCCAACCTGATATCATTGGCAAAGTCTCGCTGGCAGCCAAGTCTCTCTGCATGTGGGTCAGAGCCATGGAGGTAAGACCCAGTACCCACACACACACACACACACACACACAAGCACACAGACAATTGTTTCATTAAGAACTCCACTTTGCATATGTACAGTGTGTATACCAACACTGCATCATGTTTAAAATTAATTCATCTTTGCATACCCACGTGCCATGCCTTGTGCATTTGTGTGTGCATTTTTTCTCAGGTATATGGCCGTATCTATCGGGTGGTAGAGCCAAAGCGCAATAGGCTTCAGGAAGCCATGGCTCAGTTGGAAGAGAAACAGACCTCATTGGCTGAAGCCCAGACCAAACTCAGAGAGGTCAGCGCGAGTATAGTTTTCACTACAGGCTCACACCAATTTAAAAAAGAAAAATGTGCATTTGAACTCTAATTGCTTTTTAATTGCTTAGTGTTTGGAAGCATTTCATTATTAATGGTCTGTAAGTGTGTTTTAAGCCTAGAGAGAACAAATGTCACTTCATGATAATTTCGTCAAATATATTGAATTTACCCACAATAATATTTATGCATTACTGGAAATCTTTGGAATGCACATGGCCAGAAAAGTCTACATTGAAACTTAATCTCTTCCCAGTGGAGTCTCAAATGGCTTACTACTGTTTATGCTGAATATATTTTTATGTAAATATAAATCGTAGGTCAGGAAACTTTTTAATAGGCAACTGGTGTGAATTAGTGATGGGTCGTTCGTGAATGATTCGTTCTTTTTGAACGCGTCTTTAACGTGACTCAGAAGAACGAGTCGTCTCGGAGAGTGATTCATTTATTTTTTACTGGGCGAGCATGCATGAAGCATTGCAATTCCTCCAAAGGTACCTTTGAGTCTTTTAGTCCTAATCGTTCGTTCTTTTGTCACGTGACTACCATAGACGCTACAGTATGCAGTGCAAAAGTTTCAAAAGAACGAACAACTCGGACTAGAAGACTCCTGAGAAGAACCGTTCAATTCTGTTTCCTGTGTAATGCACTGCATAGCGTATATGAGAGTCACGTGACAAAAGAATGAACAATTCAGACCAGATGATATGAGAGGTGAGCTGCTCATTCTGTTTATCATAATATGTCCTTAGCTATAACTATAGCCAAAATGTGTGTATGTAGATGTGTTGGGGGTCTCTTAATTGAAAATGTAACATTTTATTTCTGATCAAAATACCCAAATGAACTAAATGACTCAAAAAAAGATTTGTTCATTGTAATGGACGAGATTCAAAGAACCGAGTCACTAAAATGATTCAAACTTTCAATTACTAGTGTGAATATGGGATTGTAAACGCTTGAATGTGAGTTTTAAATACATATTTCTAGAGAAATTTGTAGAAAAGAAGAGAAAGGTGTTCAGACCACAATATGTTACAGTGGAACTAATAAGCAATAATAGAATAAGCCTAAGAGATTTACAACGTTTTACTACACACATCTGATAAGTGCGTGTGTGTGTCTGTAGGTGGGAGAGAAACTAAACCAGTTACAGACACAGTACGGTGAGAAGCTGAATCAAAAGGAAGAGTTAAGGAAAAAGTCTGAAGACATGGAGCTTAAACTGGACCGAGCTGGCAAACTGGTGTCTGGACTGGCTGGAGAGAGAGTACGCTGGGAGAAAACCGTAGAGGTACATACACACAAACACACATGCACAGTTGTTGGAACTGATCAAAGACTACAGATTATATATATTTTTTTCTTAATGCAGGCTCTAGAGAAGGACATGGGATATCTAGTTGGAGACTGTCTCCTGGCTGCTGCGTTTCTTTCATACATGGGTCCGTTCCTGTCCAGCTACAGAGACGAACTTCTCTCGAGCATCTGGATAAAACAGGTTACTCTTATTCCCCTCAAACGCTCGATTTTTCACATTTTTACTTTTGTACTTTTTTTCTTCTATACATTCTTCTATTCTCTCGACCTCTAGTTTAAGGAGTTGGAGGTGCCGTGCTCTCCGGGCTTCAGTTTTGCCGCTTTCCTCTCCAAAGCCACAGCCGTGCGTGACTGGAACATCCAGGGTCTTCCCTCCGATGCTTTCTCCACCGAGAACGGAGTTATCGTCACCCGCGGCAACCGGTCAGCCCTCACCGGACCAATCTCCCAGCGCTATTTTGACAGACAGATCGTCTTCAGTGCTAATTAGAATAACGGCAGTATCTCATGAATAATGATGACTAATGAATAGTGATAGCAGGGTAATTAGCTAAAGATAATAGTAAGCTCTTGCGATGTGGACGTCCATTTATAGACCAGTGCAAATTTCCTTTCACAGAACCAGAAGGTCACCAGACAGGGCATTTATTTTTTTTTTCTTAGTTGGAGATCATGGATTATTATGAATTATTTGGGGATAATGTCTCAGGCATTCACAGTAATGGTTAACGTCTGTCTGTCTCTTTTTCTATGCGTCTTTTCCCAGATGGCCATTAATGGTAGACCCTCAAGGACAAGCGCTGAAGTGGATTAAGAACATGGAGTCTAAAAGAGTGAATAATCACACATACAATTGCACAATGGCCATTCCTTTCCTACACCAATTTTGCACACTCTACTTGGTATAACGACGACATTATCCAACACTCACGCAGATAAAGGGAGGGTTTGTATAGAAACGGAACGGAGACAAAAAAAAAAAAAAACGGAAGGTATTAGACAAGATTATAGCTCCCTGGATATTGCAAAAGCCTAACCCACATTCTGCAAGGAGATTGTCAACAGGGCATCGTGTCAGTCAGCCTACCCATTTCAATCTGAGTCGTGACTTTGTGTACAGCCCACAGACTCCAGCGCCTTTCTTCCCTTAATTAGTGTAGAACAAATAAACACCATAAAAAATAATATGTGGCACATTGAAAACCTTATCATTTCTGTCACTCATTCTTCTCACCTGCTTTCTGTTCCTTTTCCCTAACTAACTCTAGCCCTCCACACAGATGCTTCTATTAATACACCACCCCTTTCTTTCTCTTTTGTGCTTTGGAGGCTGCGCTTGTTCATTTCTTTATTGAGGTGAGATGGAGCCCTCTTTTCTCTCAGTGCTCAGGCGGTTTTTTTTTTAAAGAGTGCGCAACATGGGAGATGTTGATGGAGTATTTAGAGGGCAGAAATGACACACAGGAGTATCACACACACAAAAAAACACGGAACGCACACAAAAGACACCATTATATACATTTTTACACACCTAGGCTTGCGTCTTTGTCCTGACCATCTGGTCACTGTGCTTTTCTCTGTCTCTTGTCTCTCAGCTTAGCCTCATTTGTTGTACAGGTCTCTGCTCTTCCCTTGCCCCCTTTTTTTTTCTCCCTGCCCCTCCATTTCCCGCTATCTCTTTTCCTCTCTGTTGGTCTCTCTCTCCTCTTTTCGTGCTGTTTCTCTGACCTTTTCCTCCTCTCTGCAGGTCCTTTCATGCTTTCATGTCTTGCTGGGGTGGCCAGTGCCATTCACACACTACAGCTAAACGCTGACATTTAGGAACAATCACGAAATGTCTTACACTGACAGTCCTGAAGCTTTTCTTTCTTGTCCCTTCTTATTATCGCTCTCTCTCTCTCTCTCTCTCTCTCTCTCTCTTTCTCTCTGCTCCCTCACACGCACATTTTCTTTACTATCTATTCTGATTTTTCCGTCTATGCTTTTATCATTTTTTTTCCCTTTTTAGCCCATCACCTTTGGACTCATTTTCCTCTAGTGTTTGTCTTGTCTTTTGAATTCTCTCTCTCTCTCTCTCAGGGCTTAAAGGTGATAGACCTGCAGATGCCAGATTTCTTGCGTGTTTTGGAGAACGCAGTGCAGTTTGGCTCCCCGGTTCTTCTGCAGAATGTACAGGAGGATCTGGATCCTTCACTGGCACCCATACTTAACAAATCCTTCACCCATGTTGGTTAGTCACGCATATGAACATTTGCAAACACACCTATCCACACACCCAAGCACAGGCAGGTGATAGGACCATGTGGGACGTTATATCAAACAAAGGCAGAAACTGGATGGAAATATTTTACAAGGGGCGTTTAAGTCAAACTCGGAGTTATCGTTATCATTAGCAGAAAACGGATTGACTTTACAAAAGACATCGAGCACAGCACGGTGATGAGCGTCTTCACTACAGTAGAAACATTTAAATGGAACAAACATCTTAAAAAAAGCTGTTTGTTTGTGAAAGCCAAGGTGGCTTGGAGCTCACTGCAGTCATTCCTATGAAAATATTCAGCAAGTCTAACGCTTATTGCTTGAAAATCAACGGACAACTTATTGCCAACTTGCGGAAGAGTGGCATCTGTCTGTGGAAACTGTACACACAATCATTCACAAACACCACTTGAACATTACTAGAATTCGGCTGGAAGTTATTGCCACATCACCCGTACAGTCCTGACCTCAGCCATTTCCACATGTTTGGGTCGTTTTAGGCAGTTCCTGGCACTCCCATCATGGCTTTGGTGTACTGAGAAAACTTTTTTGATGGTATACAAAGACTGGGATAAGTGCATTAGTGTAGCAGGTAATTATATAGAGAGAAATAAAGTTAGTTTTTACTCTCATACCTGTGTTTTGTTTTGTTCTGCAGTATCAGAAGTCCCAGTTTGATTTGAACGCCCCTTGTAATTTACAAAAATAGAATGAAAACTGAATGAAAAAAGGTAAAAACATGGAAGCTGATTTGCAACTCACTTTTGTTTTTCTGTACAACACATGAAATTTAGATCCAGTGTAATGTTGAAGAATTGTATCCATCAGTATGGGAATAGGCAGCACGGTGGTGTAGTGGTTAGCACTGTCGCCTGGCAACTCCAGGGTCCAGGTTTGATTCCCTGCCAGGCTCGATTCCTGTCTCTGTGTCCATGGAGTTTGCATGTTCTCCCCGTGCTTGGTGGGTTTCCTCCGGGTATTCCGGTTTCCTCCCACAGTCCAAAGATATGCAGGTTAGGCTAATTGGCGTTCCCAAATTGCCTGTAGTGTGCGAATGAGTGTGTGTGTGTGCCCTACGATGGATTGGCACCCTGTCCAGAATGTAACCCCTCCTCGTGCCCTAAGTCTCCTGGGATAGGCTCCAGGCCCCCGCGACCCTGAATACAGGATAAAGCGGTATAGAAGAGGTGTGAGTGAGTATGGAAATATCTTTAAGTTTTCAATGTCGAACATAAATCAAGGAGCAGAATGACCTTTTTGAACATGCGTCTTGTGGCCAGACTAAAAATGAAGCACTGATTAAAAATAAATTGAATGAACTCAAGAAAACTGAAACTGCTCCTTATGATCAGCTGTTTATAATAATGTGGCATTATGGAGTAAACTAAAAACACATCTAGCTTAAATGTTAATGTGAGAAGCATTATCACTGCATAACACTGTCTAACTAGCAATAGCCATTATGCAGGATTCAACTGGAGTTCTCAAATTCTTCGAGTGTCTGCCAGCTGCATGGTGCCAGGGCTCGGAATCACAATGTGTAGCTACCCCTGATGTGTGTAGTTAAGTGTATTTTTTTTTCTGTGTACGCAGGTGGGAGGCTCTTGATAAAGCTGGGAGATAAAGAGGTTGAGTACAACCCAGAGTTTCGTTTCTACATCACCACTAAATTGTCCAATCCTCACTACACCCCTGAGATTTCCAGCAAAACCACCATTGTTAACTTCGCTGTAAAGGAACAGGTGTGTGTGTTTTGTGTATGTGTGGCTGTGTGTGCCAGTTTGACTCGTAAGTGCGTCTTTAAAAATGGATGTGGCATTTTGAAGCCACATTTTTTAGGATCCCTGAAAAAAATCACATTTCAGCAAGTCAGTAATCATCCATTTTTGCTGTGAAATAGTATTTTTTTATAGAGGTTATTGTGTCCTTGCTTTTGTGTGTGTGTGTGTGTGTGTGTGTGTGTGTGTGTGTGTATGTGTGTGTGTGTGTGTGTTCTTAGGGTCTGGAGGCTCAGCTATTGGGTATAGTGGTGCGTAAGGAGCGTCCTGAGCTGGAGGAACAGAAAGACTCTTTGGTGATCAACATTGCCGCAGGGAAGAGGAAACTACAGGAGCTAGAGGATGAGATTCTACAGTGGGCTACACACAAACACACACAAGACAATCACACACGCACACACTCACACACACATAAAATGTCTCGATTAAAACAACCTTGCATATTTCATAGCACTGCATTAACACCTTTTATTCAAATGACATTTAGAGAAAAAGCTAAATTAACACATTTGCTAAATGCATCAGTCAGTTTTAGCCTTCTGCAGCCTCATGCTTATGTGCCTGTTTGTGTGTGTGTGTGTGTGTGTGTGTGTGTGTGTGTATAGCTTGTTGAATGAAGCAACTGGCTCTCTGCTGGATGATGTGCAGCTTGTGAACACTCTGCAGACCTCCAAAGTGACAGCCACAGAGGTGTCAGAACAACTGCAGACCAGCGAACAGACGGAGATCAAAATCGATACTGCCAGAGAGGTGAGAGAGAGAGAGAGAAAGAATGATAGAGTCAGGAAAAGAAAGACGATAAGAGGAGGATGGTGCAGAAAGGTTTGCCACATTGGATTAATTGTTGACAGCTTAGGGATAAAGATAAAGCTTTAAAATGAGGCCCTGATTACCGGTTATGTCAAACTAAAAAATGTGATTGAATCGCAGGCTTATCGCCCGTGTGCCCAGCGCGCCTCCATCTTGTTCTTTGTGCTGAATGATATGGGTCGTATAGATCCCATGTACCAGTTCTCTCTGGATGCCTACATCGACCTGTTCAACCTGAGCATCGAAAAGAGCTACCGCAGCCACAAGCTGGAGGAGAGGATCGCCAAGCTCAACGACTACCACACCTACGCAGTCTACAGGTCACACATCGCTGCCACACACACATTAGCGCTGTTAACCTAATAAACACACCTACAGAACCTTCACGTTTCTGTACTGTACATCAGATCTGTATTAAGTATAAAAATTCCTTGCACACATGAATCATTTCAGCCAGAGGAACAGTTCACAGGCTTTTATAAACTAAGTGAGATCACTGATTTTACACAATTTTGTTGTTTATAATGAGCACAGCAGATGAGCATAGTTGAAATATGATGATATAGCGATGTGATCCAAAGTGGTGCATGTAATTTCGGGGAAGTCAGGGTCAACACTGCAGAATGTACCAGAGTTAATATATCACAGTGCTGAATGTGTACTATATCAATTTCTCGTCCTCAGTCTCTGCCATTTTATCTTTATGTTCCTCCATAAACTACAGAACTTTACCAAAGGGACACGAGCAAAATAAAAATAACACAATTATGGCATGCTCACCAGAAAGGTGAATGTGTACGAAAAAATACAAATATTAAATAATTATCTGGTGAGTATTAGAAAGTTTCTGGTGCACACCAAATAATTGTCTTTTTTATTATTTATTTATGCCCCTTATTATTTCATATGTAAGGAGCACATGGGAATATCAGCCATAACATAAACATTAACATTAAAATCACCTGGGTTTTGGTTCCCCTTGTGCCACCAAGGAAGATCTGGCACTTCAGTGTGTGGCTCCACAACACACCTCTGGGTGTGTGTGCGGTGGTGTCTGACCCCAGACTGTTGGTAGTGAATTCCTTAAGTGCTGCAGGGTGTGGGGTGGGGCCTCAGTGGATCGGGGTGATTTGTCCGCTGCAGCCAAGAGGTGCTCAATCGGATTGGGATCTGGGTAGTTTGGAGGCTGGAGCGGTGGCCTTGGGCTTTTAGCCTTCTGCGGCAGACGCACAGTGAGCTGTTGTGTACTAGGAGTTCTGGAGACTTGTTAGTGATTGGCTTTTCTATGGGATCAGACTGGACAGGCTGGCCTTTAGCCCTTACGCAAAGAGAATATACACTACCGTTCAAAAGTTTGGGTTTTTATTTCTTTCTACATTGTAAAGGAATGCTGAAGGCGTCCAAAAAATGCATTAATCTCCTTTGAACAGTTGATATTGAGATGTTTCTGCTACTTATGCTCTGTAAAGACTTCATAACGCCTCTAATCTGAGGTGCTGTTAATTGGTCATTTTTCAGGCTGA
>JAOVVA010000044.1:7200474-7214345 GCA_028565275.1 Leiocassis micropogon
ACTAACTAATAATTAACAGAAAAAAAGATATTCATATTCAAAAATATATTCACAATATACAGAATAATATATTGTATTCATATATTACAATATATTGAAAAATACATAAGGAAACACTTTTCATATATTGAGAAATATATTAAAATATATTCAAATGTTTATCTTAATGTACATAATTTTATATTATGCAATATATTAACAATATACTACATAATATATATCTATTTCTTCATATATTTTTTTACAATATGCTTATATGTTAAGGTAGTTCGAACAAAATGGGCTTTTGATCATATATATCATATGTATATATATATATATATATGGTCTATAATTTTTTTATAAATATAAACACTAGTTTCCTATATATGGAAATGTATTATTTAATATATTCCAATTCAAATATATTGCCACTTTTTTTTTCAAAAATAAAAAAAATTGGTAATAATTTGCTATTTGATTTGATGTCTTGCCAAAGCATTCTATGATGCAACAGAATGTTGTTCATTTACATTTCTCTTTCGCTCGGTTTAGATTGCATCATATTATGCGTGGAGCAGGCATCAAAATATTAAAATTAAGTCACAGCATAATTATCTACATGTGTAAATGCATGAATGAAAGAGTGATTGGCAGTCCTTTAATTTGTTCTCCGAAGCCTTTGAGCTCGAACATGATGTTACTTGGAGAGTCATCAGTGGTTTATGTTTGCAGGTACACTTGTCGGGGCTTGTTCGAGTGTCACAAGCTCCTGTTCAGCTTCCACATGTGTGCAAAGATCCTGGAGGTGGCTGGCAAGCTCAACATGGAAGAGTACAGTTTCTTCCTCAGAGGAGGGCTGGTGAGGACCCAACTTCTATCCCCATTAACCTAATTAGACTGATGTAAAGAAAAAAAGCGGATACATTACTTACTGTGCGTCATATATCATAATTGTATTGTGTAGCATTTCATTATTACAGCGTGAAATTACAGTATGATGAAAAAAAGGTCACCACATGGGTTTAACTAAACATCATTCCATTGGACAATTACCGCAGTGATTAATATGGGTTAGCTTACAACTTGTTATTTAATACTAACTTGACCTAATTTTTCATTTCTTAAATAGCCGTGCCAGAGGACGTATTCTGTTGTTGTAGCAAAGATGTTACTCTGTTTCAAAAGAGTCAAATTATTATCCTGCATCAAGCAAAGAAAGCAATTATACATATATTGTATATAACTCCTAACACTGGGTTAAGAACTGTCCAACACATTATTAAACCCTTTGAGGAAGAAATGCGGTTGGAAAAAAATTTGAATGAGTATAATGGGAGATCATTTAAATGTTTGGTGAAATCAAATCGTGAAAAGAATTGGAGAAAAGACTTCAGTTTGCTAGAGAGCATAAAGAAGAGATCTTGCCTAGTGCCAACTGTACAAGCCTGTGTGGCAGTGTTATGATCAGGGGTTGCTTCTGCTGAACAGGTTGAGGTTCAGCAACGTTATGTGCCCAAAGAAATGATGTCAGCTGACGAACAGAATATACTGAATGACCAGGTTTTTCCATAAATGGATTTTCCCCCCGATGGCACAGGCAAGATGACAATGCCAGGATTCATCTGGCTCAAATTATGAAACCTGAGACCAGACGGGCTATCTTTGGTCTCCATGAGTCCATCACCAGTTTACTGGTATATCATTGATAATCAGTGTTATTCAGTTCACCTGGCAGTGGTGGTACAGTAATGTCGTGGCTGATCAGTGTACTGTACATAATTTAGGTAACTCATTTTCTTGGGCATTACATACAAACCTATGTTTTTTTGCACATTTCCAAAACCGTATAGAAAAGATATCATCAATACTATGAGGTGAAAATTCCAAGAAATGACCTGGAGATTCCAAGACCTGGAAATTCCAAGAAATTATTCTTTTTTTAACACCAACACGTACAGCATAACCGATCCTCTTAACCCACTATTACTTCAGTGTGATGATGTTTGTTGAATGTCTTGCCTTGTCATGTTCTACTATGAATCCTCCAAGTTCCACTGCTCCTGCAACATTGCAACATTGTTTTCATTCATTATTTTTTTTCTAGTCAGTTCTATACAATTTTTATACAAACTTCTAGTATTTACCACAGGAACACATTCGCACCTCATGATGCCGCTACGTTGTGCTATTTTAGGTTTGTGCCAAAGGAACTACTTCTCTAAATTGCTGGATAAACTCTAGCCAAGTCATATTATGAGTTTTTGTTTATGTTGTTAAATAAGGGCTTAATTCCCTCTACCCTTCATTACAAGGCAGGTTCATTAAGTGTGTGTGCTACTGGAGCAAATAGTTACCTCAGAGGTAATTTAGATGTGTTAAAGCTAGAGTGTTAAGTGTGTGAATATTTATGAATTGAATTATTTTCAACAACAACAATCAATCAAGTTTTTCAAAATTAATTTCGAAAAGTGTCTGGATTTTTGTTTAACAACTTTGTCTTGATGAGTAGCAAAAAAATTCCCAGTTCAATACCATGCAATTTCAAGCGTTTTTTTTTATTATTTGTCCAAGGGATGTTAATCTTGCTGCAAACCTGTAGAATCACTTAAAGAGTATCTACTCTGCATGTTGAGTATGTCAGAGCTTGTAAAGAAAAATGTTTAGCTCTCATGGGGTAACATTATTTCTCATCACCTGCAGACACTGCCTACATAATCTACTTAGCATTTAAAACAGCATGTTTTTTTTTAGGTTTTCAAGCAGCTTAAAATTTTCCCCTTTTTTTGTAATAAATATTGTTGGAGGTCTGTTGTCGAACCCTTGTCATTTTTGTGGGTGTGTGCCGTTTGTTTCAGGTCCTGGATAGGGAAGGTCAGATGGAGAACCCATGTTCAAGTTGGCTGGCTGACTCTAACTGGGACAACATCACTGAGCTGGACAAGATAACTAATTTCCATGGGATTATGGCTTCGTTCGAGCAGTACCCACGAGACTGGAACCTGTGGTACACCAGCTCAGAGCCAGAAAACACACGTCTACCTGGTGACTCACGTTTCTTTCCTGGAAAACTATTACATGATGAATATGTATTTGCTCCTTTATCTTTTCATCCCACGCAGTCTTTTTCTGTTCGTACACATTAATGTCATGCTCTACTCACAGCGCTAGTCTATCATTTCTTTTGATTATTTCTCAAATCTAATTATATTACTGAGACCTCTGTGTCATATTAACACAATCTATGGGTGAACATGCAGCTGTGTGAACATTCTGTTTATTTAACTCTTTTATATAATTATGAATTGTGCACGATCTAGAGTTAATCATTTAAATATATATTTCTGGAAAAGTTAATATTTGCCTGCCACTTATCTCTTGTTTAATTGATTTTCTGTTTCATCTTTCATATCCTTTTCTTTTTTCAACCCTTCCACCTTCCCTCTTCTTGCCTTTATTTTCTACAAATCTTACACTCTCTGACACTTAATGTTTGCAATGTTAATTTGCAAACCATCACTCTCATATCTCCCTTGCTCCTTCCTTCCTCTGTCTTTTTGTGCCCTTATCGCTCACTCGCTTTAGGGGAGTTTGAGAGTAGGTGTAATGAGTTGCAGAGGATGTTGATAGTGCGTTCCCTAAGACAGGACCGCGTCTCATTCTGCGTGACCTCCTTCATCATCAACAACCTGGGCTCACGCTTTGTAGAACCACCAGTACTGGACATGAAGGCTGTGAGTTGCAAACACACACACATTAAAGAAGGCAGACATGTCAATATGTTTCCGTATAACATTACATCCATCATTTTCATCTTAACATTGCCAGATCAATGTTATACACAAATTTACATGCTGTCCAACACAGTGTTAGCTCTCTATTCAGTCTCACTGAATATGTGTTCAAACTATGTAAAGGAAGGATTGTCTCTAAACCTGACTAAAGTTGACTAAAGATGACTCAACCAGTCTTGACACACTACCCGAAATGATTTGTGTTGTAGCTTTTAGCTCGTTACATTGCATAACAAGTGTCTATGCAGTTTAAACTGCTGTTTGTGCGAGACTTCTCCTGGCGAAGTGTGCTACCACATATGACACGCAGCACGAACACAGGAGGTAAACTATCACTTTAAAGGAGTAGTCTGTCATTTTTTACAGCCCTCTGCTACCAGGGAAAGAAATTTGGAATTGCAATGAAATCAGTGACAAGCCATTTCGGAAGAGAACTGTAAAATGATTTCTGTGTTTCCTGTTCTTTGGTGTTTGTGTGTTAGGTGGTAGAGGATTCCACCGCTAAGACACCACTCATCTTCGTGTTATCCCCTGGTGTGGATCCCACTGCTGCCCTGGTGCAGCTGGCAGAGGCATCGGGCAAGGGACACCACTTCCACGCCCTCTCTCTGGGACAGGGACAGGCTCCAATCGCCACGCGCATGATTAAAGAGGGAGTTAAGAATGGTAAACCTTCACATGCTGTCTTATCTCCTTCTGTCTTTTTTCCTGCCAGTACTGTTATTTCTGTCTCGCTGTTATGCCGACCCAGCGTATTAGGCATGTTGGTTAATTAAGGGTGTTTATCCTGAGTAAATGGACCAGAAAAAAAACGTTTTTGAAAGTTAACTTTTTGTTTTAAAGAAAAAACTGCGTCTGCACTTTCCATGGCCAATCCGCAAACAAAAGAATTTTAAATTGTCCATCTCACACCCACTGCGCTTCTATTATAGCATAGAGAAAAAATGCAACTCAACTCTTTCCGTCCTTCAGATATTTTCTTGCTTGCTCACATGAGTAAAGCATGTGCTTAGAAGAAATCCAGCCAAGTCACCCACACACACACACACACACAATAATCAATATCACACGAGAGGGGGTGCTGTTGTACTAAATATCAGCACGGCTGTGATGCGGTCGAAGATATTACAGCCATGTTAATATTCTGCACAACAGCATGCCCTCAAGTGTGATGTTGCTTTTATACTTGTATAGACAGTTCCACAAACACCCCTTATTATAAACAGTTTTATGATTTGTGTTTATATTACCAGTTATTTTGCTCCCCAAACACAACACTGTATCCTATGACAGTTATTGTAGTTAACAGGGATGAAAGTACTTTGAAATTCTTACTGGTTCTACTGTATGTAGGCAAAAGCTGAGGAAAATAAATCATAGAGGTGGTGGACAGTCCTGTAAATCTCTTAAGTTTATCGTTATATTTCATTTATTGCACTTTAGTACAGTATATCAGCTCCGTTACCTTCATTGTTCTTTGGATTAAATCACAAATCGTGTTAAATGGAAAGCTAGTGTGCTAGAGCGTCAGTTGGGTATAACACGCTACTATGTAACGCGTTACTGTAATCTAATTACTTTTCCTCATAACGCAGTAATGTAACGTGTTACATTTTAAATGCATGTAATTTGATTACAGTTACCAACGTCAATAACATTACGTTACTAGCGTTACAAATGTAATGTTTATGTTTAACCAGTTGTCGGAGAGCTTTTTGATTTTGTAACGGGTTCACTCTTTTTGCACGGGCGGCACCACAGACACACGGACACGAGGCGAGTTCTTGCAGGAAAAGAGGTGATTTTATTTAGAAAAACGGGGAAGGAGAAGGGTTAAAGGAGGGAGGAAGAGAAAAAAGCTGAGGGTTTATAACGCGGAGGAAGGCAGAGATCCGTTAACATTAATTATCGCCAGCAGGGCCAACCTGGTGGCCTCGCCCCTTCGCGCACCTGCAGAAGGAGGGGGGGGGCGGGCTATGTAGGGAGCCTATAGAGTGAGCGAGGAGCGACAACAGGTTGAGCCGCACGCCCATCACAGGCACACGCTGTGACAGATGTTTTCAAAGTAACTTGAAAGTAAGGTAATTTGTAATCTGATTACTTTTTACATGTAATAATCAGTAATGTAATCAAATTACAATTTAGTAGTAGTAATTAGTAATTTGTAATAGATTGCTTTTTTGAGTAACTTCTCCAACACTATAGAGTGGATAATTATTTGTTCCACACACCAAGTAGTGCCCTTGAAGGGAATTCTGAACAACAAGTAAATAATTATTAAGTAGACATAGTGTTGTTTAAGATGACATGATGTTATCAGATTTGTTTTCTTGCTGAAAGTGCTTCTGTTACTGGTCTTGAATGTTGCTCTCTCCTCAGTACTGCAGAGATGTACACATTAGACAAACTCATTCACTCTTTTATTTAGGCAGGTAAGGTGCCAAGATGCAGCAAAGCAGTAAAAAAAATGGAGTTGAAAGATGGATTCTTAAAAGAGTTTAATTCGTGCCATCCTTCCCTGTATTTCCTGGCCTGGCCTCTCTGAGTTCTTGCCCGACCAGATATTCTTCCAATTTTATAGTCTTGGCATATCTTAAAATCTGGAAACAATTTAGATCGTGTTATAAATTAGAACCCTTGTCTATTCTCATAGCCCTATCTGTAACAACTTTTTGTTTCAGCCCTTGATTCTGCATACACTTTCTGAGGAAAACAAAGATTATAGGTTCTTTTTCTGATTTATTTTTAGATAGGACTGTAAATTTGCAGGAGCACACTTTCTTTCCTTCCCCGTAGTTACCAGAAGTTTCTTTACTCGATAAAGTACTGTTACATCCGAATGGTCCCAGACATTTCTAGTTTTTATGATATAGTGTAATCACTATAAACAGAACTGGGAAGACGAACTTGGGGTAAATATCTCTGATAAGTTTTGGGAAGGTGTGCTTGAGAGTATAAGTGTGACTATACTGTAAGTAAATGTGCCACCTTACCTTCGTTGATTCGATTTAAGGTGGTTTACGGATTATATATTATTCAAAATGTATATTAAGTAGATTTTTGCACTAATGACGTCTGCCACAAATGTCAGCTTTCACCCACCAAACGTACTCATATGTTCTGCCGTAAGCTTTCTATTTATCGGTCCCATTTCTTTTATACAATGTCCAAGGTCTTGGATGTAAATTTACAGTCTTGCCCATTGCTGCCAATTTTTTTGGAATAGTCAATGAAGCTTTGTGAGTGTCCCAAGTAAAAGCAGATGCTCTAGCTTTTGCCTCTCTGGTCGCTCACGAACAAATCCTGCTACATTGGAAGAGTCCTACTTCACCTCGCTTGGCTGGAAGACCTTATGTCTTTCCTCTATCTAGAAAAAAATGAATTTAAACTGAGGGGCTCTGAAGCTCAATTCTATAAAAGATAGGACTTCTTACTTTTATATACCCAGTCATTATCTTCCTTTGATGTCCAGAGCAGAGAGCATGCTGTCCACTTACAGTCTTATTGTCTTGTACTTTTTCTGTTTCCTTCATTGTTAAATCCGTCTGCCTCTTTCCTTTCTGTGTGGGTTCGTTGCCTTTGTACTGCCGGTTTGTTTGTTTCTCTTTAGGTCTTAAAAATGCAAAAAAAAAAAAAATTACGGAACGTTTATTGTGTCTGCTTTTGTTTTTGATTGAATTTGTTTTTATTCCATGTTTCAATAAACATATTTTTTAAAACGACCTAATTATGTTTAAAGCTGTTATTAGAGTACCTGTGACTCTGAGTGATAAATGTAAATACATTTCCCAGTGCTGTTACCGTCTATCGTCACCTCTCGTAACTGTAGAATGCCTCTCATCCAATCAGATTCCTCGGTCGGAACTAACTAACTGTATGAGTTGTGACAAATAATATTTGATCCTGACAAGATTGCTATCATAATCCACAGACAGGATATCATTGTAGCAGAGGTGTTTGTAGAGTAGTGATACTCATTAGATTAGTAACGCTGTTAAACACAAATATTGTTTATTCATTGCCTCACTGTCTCGTGTCATATTGTTATGTACACTGTGCTTATAAATCCAACAAACACAAATTGCACCGTCACCAACCACCCCTGTGTCCCAGTGACATTGTTGTGCATTAATGTTCAATAAAACTGTTGATTTATTCCCGCTGGTAGCCCTCGCAGAAGGGAACATGGTCTCAAATGATGTTGATTAAACAGAAGGTTGCTCACACCGCACAAACTACCAAACGTGTTGTTGCTTATGTGTCATTTTGACAACTAATTTTGACAAATACGACAACTAATCGAATTTAAGTAGTTAGTTTTGGTCTAGATGTATTTGGTTACAAGTTTAATTAATACAAATGTTTCAGCTTTTTTTTCATCAGGTCAGTAAACAATTTCCTGGGTTTTCATTCCTTCTGAAATGGAATGCTTTAATAACGCAGGAATCCTTCTGGCAGCGTGTGGGTGAATTATTCAACATGAACTATTTTTGATCTGATTTCCTTTCTCTGTGTGTGTGTGTGTGTGTGTGTGTGTGTATGAGATAGGTCACTGGGTGTTTTTGGCTAATTGCCACCTGTCCCTGTCATGGATGCCTCAGCTGGATAAGCTGGTGGAGCAGCTACAAGTTGAGGATCCACACCCAGACTTCAGGCTGTGGCTCAGTTCCTCCCCTCACCCAGACTTCCCCATCGCAATACTTCAGGCTGGCATCAAAATGACTACTGAGCCACCCAAGGTACACAATATACACACACACACACAGACACACACAACACGGGAACGCTGTTGCATGGCTAACACGCCGCAATATCTGCCGTGGATCCCACAGGGGTCAAAGAAGAGTGTCGGGAAGAATGAAAGGCTTTCAGCACATCATCTATTCAAAAGGGTTACACATACTGTACAGTGTACGTCTTAAAATACTGTTAAACTAAGCAGATGCAAATATATAGGTACCACCTGCACTCCTGACAGCTAGCAAGAAAGCCATGACTAAGAAACGATTTGAACAGAAGTGACGAGACATAATCTGGACAGCTCCAGAGATATAACTCAAAATCTACATAATGGAAGTGACAAGTATTCTTCCGAATATAACAACGGATTTGCACGATCACCGCCACAATCAAGGCTATGTTAGACTGAAGGAAAATAAATTATGCTATATAATGCTGTCTATATATTATTTCTTATCTACAGCCATTTCCCAGAATGCTCAAAGTTGATAATATATTATGTACAGTTATAGGATTTAGAAGTTCCATTTGATATTTTTAATTATATTTTAAAACCCAAAACATAACAACAAAGTCTCGGTGAGCTGAGTCCTACCATATTGTGAAATAGACTGTCCTTATTGAAATATTGGATTTGTGAGGTTTTTTTGTCATCTTTGATCTTTTAAAGAAAAAAAAACTCCTCTGTGCACTTATTGATCAGAATTCAGGAGGACCATTCTTAAAAGGCACATTGATTCCTGTAATGCCAAGGGTGATGTGCATGCACACACACACACACACACACACGCACAGGCACTGTAGATAAACAAGCACAATACCCAACCCTTCCATGTGTCTTATTGCAGGGAGTGAAGTCGAATATGAAACGGTTGTACCAGCTGGTGACGGAATCCCAGTTTTCACGCTGCACGCGGCCAGTCGTCTACCGCAAGTTGCTCTTCGCCCTCTGTTTCTTCCACAGCATCCTGCTGGAGCGGAAGAAGTTTCTCCAGCTCGGCTGGAATATCGTCTACAGCTTCAATGACTCTGATTTCGAGGTAGAGGAAGACAGACCGCGCTCGTTGTCTTGCTTTTATTTTAGGCAGAAAAGTAAAAGCAAGACAAACTGTGCATTAACTGTTTAGGTAAAACCCATTAGCTGATGACAGACAGTCAAGTTGCATGAGTATTTTGGCCAGAGACACAATTTCTGTCTTTTTTTTTTTCTTTGTACACCAGCACAGTTTATTTGAAAAAAAAACTAAAAAAAATTCAAGTTATGGTTAAAGTGTTTAAGTGTTGAAGACTTTAATCTTTAATTTTGTGGGAGGAGGGATTACAGCCGTTTGTTTCATTTTCACAGCCGCAAAATATTTCAACACACCATCATAAATATTATGATTATTTCTAATACTTGGAAGCAAAGCCTTTGTAGTCAATG
Source organism: Leiocassis micropogon (assembly GCA_028565275.1). Lineage (NCBI taxonomy): Eukaryota > Metazoa > Chordata > Actinopteri > Siluriformes > Bagridae > Leiocassis > Leiocassis micropogon. Next base: position 7,210,411 of record JAOVVA010000044.1, read on the forward strand.
ACTGCCTGATGTCTGGAACCCATGAACACATCACCAAATGCTGAATTTCCTCCCTCGAGCTGCTTTGCCAAGTCTTTATTGCAGCCACCTTCAGTTTTGTCTTCAGCAAGAGAAAAGCAGTGGGTTGAGGTCACCTGACTCTTAGACATTTAATAACATTTCATTTGCATAAGAAGCTCTTTTGTTGTGTTCACAATGTGTTTTGCATTATTATCCGTCTGCACTATGAAGCGCTGTCCTGTTAGTTTTGCAGCATTTGACTGAATCGGAGCAGAAAGTGTACTTCTTTATGCTTAAGAATACTTCCTGCTACTTTTATCAGCAATCACATCATCATTCATAGACACCAGTGACCCAGTTCTACCATCTCTGAAAGACGTAGTGTTGTTTGGCTAATGAGCCCTTACTTTCTTTCTGCGTACTCTTTTATTCCTGTCATTCAAGTTTCATCTGTACAAAGAGTCGTGTCCGTTTACATTAGTATTTCTAATACAGTATTTCCTCACCAGGGAAAGAATTCGGTTTAGTTGTCTTCTGTGGACTTTCATGCCTCCCACTACTTTCCTTCTTCTTTAATGCTGTACCATATTGTCGATTCACACACTTCTAACATTTCTGATAGCTCTCTGGTAGGTGGCCTCCTTCACACTGCATATAGAGCGTTTCCATGAACAGCTGCCAAATGCAAATTGTGAATCAATACCAGATCTTTTATCTCCTTAATCTGTCATGAAATCACTAAGGCTACATTCACCTTGCATCCAAATGTAGCCTATACTATTTACTAGCCAAATCTTTTTTTTTTTCTTTTTGTTTTTAGACTGTTCATTTTAAGTTTTCAATATCTGATATTAATCAGAACAGGTCCACACTCCTAATCTGATCCACATGCACAAAGGAACAATGTGTCACGTGACATGTTCAAGCTTACTGTTAAAAAGGGCATATTGATGGCCGAACGTTTGGTCCGCTTCAGTTTGGTTTTTAGACTTTTACCTTTCCTTTGGCACTGCAGTCAGGTTCTCTTATAGCTGCATTACTTTTGAGATCTCTTCAAACAAGGAGTAGTTGCTCCTGCACCTTGAAATGTTGCCTCTAATTTTGTTTTACATCAACATCACTTCAGATGTTAATGAGGTGTAATGCCATTTGTTCGAGTACCGGAGCAGAATGTGACACACGTGTGTACGTGCACAGTTACAGCAGGACCCGTAACACCCACTTAGCTTTTTACTGCTGTTACCTTTTAATCAGTTCCTATTATATTATTTTATAGTATATTATTTTAGCATATTATTTCAAAAAAAGGGGTGAGATCGCATGAATTACATGAATTCTCATTTGACTGTTCAGATTGTTTAAAAAAAGATAAAAATAATTAGCTCTGTATCTGGTCGGCACGGTGTCTTAGGGGTTAGCACTGAGGCCTTGCACCTACAGGGACCATGTTCGATTCTCGCCTCGGGTTCTGTGTGCATGGAGTTTGCATGTTCTCCCCGTTCTTGGTGGGTTTCTTCCGGGTACTCTGGTTTCCTCCCATGTCCAAAGATTAGGCTAATTGCTGTTCCCAAATTGCCCATAGTGTGTGAATGAGTGTTACCACTGTATGTGTGTGTGCCCTGTGATGGATTAACACCCCATCCAGGTTGTATCCAAGTCTCAAATAGGCTCGACAGGATAAAGCAGTATAGATAATGAGTGAGTGTGCTCTGTATCTGATTAAGGAACACATATACTGTGACCCCTAATCAGAATTGAGATCAGTCAGATTGTATGTGATTTCTGCTGTTCACTGGTAGTGGCATGGAAAAAGAATCTGTTCTGAGTCACATATGAGCAAAAAATATATATATCTTGTGTCAGTCTGGTCGGGAGCGCGAACATTGCTTTAAGAAACAGGCAACAAATGGCCGACAAACATCTTATCAGGAAGGTGTCGTATTAAATTTGAGACAAAAACAAAATGGCTGTAATTCCTAAATGGTTAATCTAATAAATATTTTATGTTTAAAAGCTGAAAGTGTACACTTCATTTTCAAATCCATCGTGGTGGTATACAGAGTCCATAACATACTGTTGCTGTCCAAATACTTATGGACCTGACTGGGCTGTATAGGCAAAGCTTTTATAGGTAAAGCTTACCTAGGAGACTCAGCACGTCAGTAATACTGCATCTCGCCTCCTCCCTTTGCTTCTTCTTCTTCTTCTTCTTCTTCTTTCCGTCTTGTTCTTTTACAGGTGAGTGAGAACTTAATGAGCCTGTATCTGAATGAGTACGAGGAAATCCCCTGGGATGCTCTGAAGTACCTCATCGCCGGCGTCAACTACGGAGGTCACGTTACGGACGACTGGGACCGCCGTCTCCTCACCACATACATCAATGATTACTTCTGTGAAGGCACTGTCAATTCTCCTTTCTTTAAGTGAGTCTCACACACACACACACACACACACACACATTCATTTGAATGCAGGCACACACATGCAAACTAAAACATTAACATTTGGCACACTGTAGTAACCTTCATGTCTTTCAAGTTTAGAAAAAAAGAGAGAGAGAGAGAGAGAGAGAGAGGGAGACTACTGAACCACACAGAAGAGCAAGAACCCCACCATGTGGACAGACCTAAATTCACACACACGCAGAACTCGCCGAACAAAATGAGCACACACTCAAGACTTGACTAAAGGCCCATGTTTTTTAATGAAAGACTTACATGCTGTGTATAATCTTACTGCAGATGATGCACACTGTGTTGTAGGAAAGTCTCTCAGAGTGTCCTTATATTTAGTGCAGTGTTTCTAAGAACTTGTCCTGCGCTGAAAAGTTTAGTACTCATCATGTAGGAAGACACCGTTTTAACACATAGAAGCTCTTGCTAATTAGGTGACGAGTTGTACTGTTGTACTGGGATCTGCGGAAACGATAGGATGTGCAGTGTAGCTTCATGAGATACATGAGCTTTAGGATTATAAACATTGATCTGGTTTACCTCCAGTGTGCTGCTGTTGATCTGTAACAAGGTGCAACAGCTCCCCTATGTGGTGCATGTTGGACTTACACTATGTAAGATAAACAAGCAGCTGGTTTAGTTACCATAAATGACTTGAATTAAATTGTTATATTTAAATGTCTCACAATTTTTGTTTCATTTATTTATTTAAAAAAAAGTTTGTGTAAAGCCACTCTCAAATTTAGTAAAAGAATAGCTGTGCATATTGGTTATTGTTCAAGATAATCCTTTTTTTTTTTTTGACCTGAATTCACTGACCTTTTTTCACTAATATGATGACGCCATCGTTTAGTTGTTGTTTTGTTACCCGTCTCTAACCTATTAGTCAAAGTCCAGGCTTCATGAGTTTCAAGTCTTATATAAGCGTCCAGTTACAAGTCATGAATAAAGTCAGACTTCTGTCCAGGAACTGTGTCTGAACTTGTTCTCAATGTTATATAAACACCATGTGTCTGTGTCTGTATGTGATGTCCTCTAGACTGTCCTCCTTGCCTACTTATTATATCCCTCGTGACGGGCCTCAGGCTGTGTATCGGGAGTATATCAACCTGCTCCCGGCAGTGGATCATCCAGAGACGTTTGGCCAGCACCCAAATGCCGACATCGCCAGCCAGATCTCTGAAACACGCACTCTCTTTGACACGCTGCTCTCACTCCAGCCTCAGGTCACCAGCACGGCAGCCAGTGGAGCAGGACCCAGCCGTGAGGACAAGGTGTGTCTTTGTATCTCTGAAGACTTTTCTACCTAATACAACAGTGTGTTAGGGCTAGGCGCGGTGACTAATCTGAAACCAGAACTGTACCTTTGGTTTCTTGTTGCATAACATTACCAGTAAAAAAATAAAAACAAAAAAAAGAGTTCTTTACTGGTAGTCAGGATGGTATTATTCGACTAAATGAAAAAAATTCAGGCAAAATTAC
>JAOVVA010000044.1:7214445-7240017 GCA_028565275.1 Leiocassis micropogon
TAAATAAAAATCACTTTACTTACTTTATAAATAAAAATCACTATTGCTTTTTTGTTTGAGCATACAATTAAAAAAAGATGCAATAGAGCATGTTTTATGTGAGAAAAAAGGTTCCCTCTTGAGTCTGGTTCCTCTCAAGGTTTTTTTCCTCTTGTCATTTCAGAGAGATTTTCTCTGCCAATGTCGCACTCAGCTTGCTCATCAGTGACAAACAGTTATAGTCTTTGATTATTTCTGTACATTTTCTAATTTATTTCCATAATTGTTTTTTTAATTCCTTAAAGCTGTCTTGTAACAATGACCTTTGTTATAAACGCGCTATACAAATAAATTGTCTATTGGCAAAGCGAGGACCCGAATGTGGCAGTGCTTTAATCCCTGTAAAACATTAATGTGGGTGATAGAGTGACTAAGAAATAAATGTAAAACCCAAATCCCCCGGGAAAAGGGACATTCAGAACCTGTGGCAGGCAGTCACTACACAAACACTGCTGTCGTCCTGTCAGGTGGAATAGCTATTGTTCATTCACAAATAGTAGTTTGTCTTACTCAAGTGACAATCCATGAAGATTCGATAATTATTGTGTTTGAGCATTCAGTGTCTTATTTCTGTCTCTGTTTTTGGTGCTTTGACAACACAGGGGACTTGAGTTCATTACCTTGAGTTTATTATCATGCTGTTTCAGTCTGTGTGTGTGTGTGTGTGTGTGTGTGCGTGTGTGTGTGTGTAATGTTAAAAAATCTATACCATTTCATACAGTACATTTAATTTATCTATCTATCTATCTACGTGTGTGTGCGCATGAAGGTGTTGGAGCTCTCGGCTGACGTGCGTCAGAAGATCCCAGCAGAGGTGGACTATGAAGCGACAAGGAGACTCCTGCAGGGCGATCCTTCACCTCTTAATGTGGTACTGCTGCAGGAGATACAGAGATACAACACTCTGCTACGCACCATCAGGTCTGAGTTCTTTTGCGAGACTGCGTCCCAGATCGAGCCAGATGTGTGCTGTCAGAGTCGTAAGCTAGTTAAAAGTGATGCAAGTAATTGCTCGGTACTTGTTTGTGTGAACAGGACGTCTCTGACAGAGTTGGAGAAAGGCGTTAAAGGACTGGTCGTGATGTCCAATAGTCTGGAAGAGACATTTCAGTGTATTCACGATGCCCGTGTTCCTCCTCTCTGGGAGAAGGTAAGACTCAGTTACCTTAGAGTACTCCATCATACTATTCAGTGGTGTTCAAAACACAGCAGGAGTGTTAAAGGTAAAGTAGCACTTGTTGCATGTCGGTCCTGTAAGGTCAGATCAACATAAGGATTAGAAAGCAGCTTCTTTGGTAAACCCGAGATTTAACTAAAGGATTTTTATTCTGAACCCACAGTACTTATGATATGTAAAATATCAGTAAAATATACAAGAACGTACATTAGGACTACGTGACTTACACAAACTAGACAAGCGCGGAATATACATACAGATGGCATGGATTCGACAGCACTACTTGACGCTAGACAAAGAGTGCTGTGCAAATAAGATTTAAATACCAGTGCTCATTGTGCACTAAACATGACTCATCTGTTCATGATGGTGTGACTTGATGTGAACATGTGGTGTGCAGTGGCTGATGGGTGCTGAAGTTCTGTGTGATATTGGTGCTAACATGATAGATTAACTTTACTTAAGTTCTTACTCACTCATCGTCTATACTGCTTTATCCTGTATTCAGGGTCACGAGGGGCCTGGAGCCTATCCCAGGAGATTTAGGGAACGAGGCGGGGTACACCCTCGACAGGGCACACACCCCCGCATACACTCACACACTACGAGCAATTTGAGAACGCCAATTAGCCTAATCTGCATGTCTTTGGACTGTGGGAGGAAACCGGAGTACCCAGAGGAAACCCACCACACACAAACCCACTCCATGCACACAGAGACAGGAATCGAGCCTGGCCGGGAATCGAACCCAGACCCTGGAGGTGCAAGGCGACAGACATGCAGATTAGTCTAAATTATGTTTTGAAATTGCGAGTGTGTGTGTGTGTGTGCTTGTGCCTAGCACCCTGAATCCCCTGGAATAGCCTCCAGGCCTGCCGTGCCCCTGTACACAATAAGTGGTATAGTGAGTGAAAAAGTGAGGAAACTACTGTCAGATAAATTGTTCTATATTTTGCAGAGTATCTTAAATCTCAATTTATATCAACGTCCATCTGGGATTCATCATGTTGAATAGGCTACATTCATGTGGAGGATGCTGTCACAGGCTAAAGGGCTTTTATGATTCAATAGAAGCAAGTTTGATTATATCTAAGAGCTCTTATGAGCGCTTAAACTCTTAACCTTTGCCCTTGGTTCTCAAACAGATGTTTTTACTGGATTTTTTTGGACTTGAACTTTAAACTGGCAAATTAAGATAACCAGCCAAGAATGTCACACCAATGTTGACACCCAGTTATTATTTACTAATCTCTTAGTCTCTTGTCTGGGAGTTTCAGCATGGTTATACTACTGCGTGTATATATATATATATATATATATATACTGTGTGTATATACTGTGTGTATGTGTATATATATATATATATATACTGTGTGTATTTGCCAGTCAATCCTAATAATTATTAGTCCTATTCCGAAACAAACTGTAGTGCAGGCACTTACAGATATACACACCGTGGCTGTAGTAAATCATCGTGTGAAGTGTGTGAAGTTGTAATGTGTGTGAGTGCAGCGCCCTGTGTTAGAGAGGAGCTGGAGTGGACTAAATGAATGGTGAAGTGCTGGAAGGTCACGGTGTTAGAGAAGAGGCCAGTGCACTCACTCGCTACACTGCTGAGGATCGGATCGTGCTTTTATTTCCCTCTCCCTCTCCTCTTTTTTTTTTTTTTACGTTATAGACACAGAAACACATGCTGCCAGCGCACCCGCTTGTAAAATAAAAATCTCTCACACACACATGCTTAGCCTTTTTCAGATCACTTGTCTTGCGTGCATACGCATTCACTCAGAATCCAGATCGTCTCTCTGTTTAAATATTTTACTCATCCATCATTAGCACACTGCTGCTCTCTTTATGGCAGGGAGGAAGCCTCGGTCAGCTAGGGTAATATTTTGTGGTTTTTTTATTGTGTGTGTGTGTGTGTGTGTGTGTGTGTGTGTGTGTGGCTCATAACAATGAGCTTGTTGGGGATAATTGCACTTCAATAAGTGAAATAAATATTTCTGTACATCTGATATGTTTGCTGTATACATTGATTGTGACATCTCATCTCACCCGCTTATTTTCTTTCAGTAAAATATTAGCTCCAGTTGCACTGCATTTACTCATTATTCTCTCTCTCTCTCTCTCTCTCTCTCTCACTCTCTCTGTCATTACACTCTCCGTATCGCTATAACTCTGTCTATCTGTGTCTCATCCTTTCACTGCTTTATCTTTGATCTGATAAACGCACAAAGTGCTAAAAGATCATTCAGTTCTCCTTTTATATTCCCATTTTCATTTCCCTCCAAAGATTTTCATTTTATCTGAGCACTCTACATAATCATTTTGCATTCTTTTCTGCATCACACACACACAAACACACACACACACACACACACACACACACACACACACACACACACCAATAGGCAGCAGTGGTTAGCACTGTCACCTGCACCTCCTGGGTTGGGTATTAGAATCTTGCCTCTGGTTTTTGTGGGTGTGGAGATTGCAACGGAGTCCCCGTGTTTCCCCCTGGTGGTTTTTAAAATGCCCGTACTGTATTATTGGGTGTGTGGGTGGATATGGTTCTGCCTTGTGACGGGTTGGTACCCCACCAGGGTGTACCCTGCCCTGTACTTCATGAAGGCTCTTATCGGAGATGCCGTTATTTTTTGTGGTTTCTGAGGCTGGTAACTCTAAATGAACTTCTTCTCTGAAGCAGTGGTAGGTTTTGGTCTTGCTTTGCTTTTAGTCTTGAGTTTCATCACGGTACTTGATGGGTTTTGCAAATGCACTTGACAATATTGTTCTTGCCAGAACTGATCCTGAACAGCTGCTCTTCATGTCTTAAAATAACCAATGACTGTTGTTGTTGTTGTTGTTAGTTGATTACCTAATGCCATTTGTATTATTTCATATTTCATTAAAAATCCAGTATTGCTCTAGAATGTAGGAAATAAATCCAAAGTTGTGTCCAAATCTGACTGGTACTATGTACTTTATACACAAAACTCGGGTTAAACTTTAATCCATTAATTACTTAATATTTATTTAATATCAAATACAGATATCTGTATAAAAAGCCTCAAGAGATTCTATTTCACCCTAAGTGTAATGAAGCTCATACCAGACACTGTAACACTCCGTCTCTTTGTCCTTGGCTGCTCTCATTCAGCTTTGAATAGGGCATGAAATAATAACAAGGCTTTAGATTTCAATCCTTTTTTTTTTTTCCCTACCTATGTAAACGCGCCTCTCATCAATCTGTCTCTCTCTCACTCCAGGCGTACCCATCTCTGAAACCCTTGGCGTCGTGGACAAGGGACCTGTGCCAGAGGGTAGCGCAGTTTGCTCGCTGGGCGGAGACAGCACATCCTCCCATTCTCTTCTGGCTCTCAGGCTTCACCTTCCCCACAGGCTTTCTCACAGCAGTACTGCAGTCCTCAGCACGGCAGAACAATGTGAGCACAAACACACACGTTTATACTCACTTATCATAATATTATATTAACTGTAGGTATCACAGTATTTATGGATATACAGTATTGACACATTCTTCTATAGTCACAGACATAAATATAATACACACGTAAGTGTAAGCAGTTTCCTGAAACCCATTTGGCACCATGTTTATTCTTTTCCAAAGAATGACATTGGCAGACAAATGTATGTGACATAAAGCCACATGCAGAATACCAGATAACGTGCGTGTCGAGCATAACTAGAAAGTAAAAACATGAGTCAGACAATAGACCTCAAGATACCAAGGAAGTTTACAAGGACTTTAAACACTGACTCAAGTCGAACAGCAGCAGTCAAACAGTTGGATCTATTCTGCAGGTATCTGTGGACACACTTTCATGGGAGTTCACTGTTTCTACAGTAGATGACAACAACCTGCTCTTCCCTCCCAAGGTGAGTAACTAGTGCTAATCACACTTCAGTAAGACCATACTGTATCCGCTAGCAAGGGAGCTACCTGTTGTTAACCATTGAGCCATTGGGGCCTGATTTAAGCTCTATATTTTGCTTGTCTTCTTTCACTTCATTTAGTCTTGCGCTCAGCAGGCAAGAATGGGTAATCTATGTGTATTTTTAAACATCTAGTCTATGAGTTCATTACACCATGTCAGACTAGAATGCTAGACACAGTTATATCCTTGAGAAATCTTTGTCTTTGCTTTTCAGAAAGCTTGTGTGTTAATGTTTTTTTCTTTAGTTAAATTAGTACAAACGCTCGAGTACAAATGTTTAACATGATTATTATCTTACAAAGGAATTTTTTTTCATTTATGAAGTATGTATGATATTTTGAGAGAAATAGACTTTGAGAGTAACGGTCTAAACTTGAGTCCACTTTAACACTTTAGCCATGTTGCTCCTTTTTCTTTTTCATTTTTGGTATTGTACTGTTTGGTACACACCTCATTTTTCAATTTATAAAAAATATCGTAGCGCCGAAGGAGAAGTATCTGGTAATCCTTCATTGTTTAATCTTAACCATAAAAGGACTGAATGGCTACAGGTTACATTTCTACCCAAGCAGGAGCACATCAGCTTTCACTTTTTGCTGGGATTTAAATATCTGGCGAGTTGCATCTGTTTGGTTGAAATGGAAACCTGCAGGCACTTCATGGATAAGATTAGACACCAGTGTGCTGATCCGTTGCCACCCCGGACGCTAATCCTAATTAGTATATGTGCAAATCTATTACCTCACTCAGTGTTCTTCTGGATACTTCATAGATTTCTGTCTTTGTTACATCCACTCCCAGAGTTTTCCACTGTTTTTCTTTATCTAAAATAATCGCATACTATTCCACCGTCTATTGCTTTTATATTAGGAACAATATCCAAGTTCTAATTATATAGTACTTACCATTCTTTTGTGCTGTATCTCTTCATCTCTATTTTTTATTTTTCACGATAGTCTAACGTTTCTTGTTCTGGTCTGATTAGATTAATTTAATCATCTGAGATCTAGCTCTGTGTATACAGTTACTTGCTGCAGTGTATTTTATGTACAGTGTGCATTTTTGCAGGTCTTATTATTTCCTCTGTGGTTTCAGAATTGTTCAGCTCTCTTCAAATTGCTCACCTTTCTATGGTAAAGTAAGCATTCTTGAAATCCCAGTACCAGGGAAAATAAGCATCTAATCTCCCGCTGATTTAACCTTTCTGAATCATGGTTGCTGAGAACCAGGTTTCTTCCATATATGGTGTTAGTCATCTAGGACACATTTGGCTCTCGGGCTATTTTGCATGGTACAGACAGTACTGCAAAACCTCAGTTTATATTCAGCCATGAATACACCCATTCTATTCAATGTAAAATGTTCATACTTTCTTTTATCTTTTTGATAATTCGTCACGTTGCTTTTTTATGGAGCGTTAATCATTTTAATGGAATTTGTTACTTTACCACTCTTTCTTTCAAGTTCCTGAATATTATAATATTTTAGTAATTATTGTTCTTACAAAACCTGTTCTTTAAACCTCCATTTTTTAGACACCACAACCTAGACAACTTCAGTTATACTATATCTTGAGTTGACTAATAGATGATCATTTTAGTCATCAGAGTTATCATTTTGTTTATTTGTATTTGTTATCTTGGTAAGTTTTTATGTGAATGTAAGTGTGGTACATATCATTTTTTTTTTAAAGTTCTCTCTTAATGGAAAATGCATTTTCCTCATATTGCTTTGCCAAGGTGTGTGACCATGTTCAAGCCACCTAACTGTCGAATAATATTGATGTTGCTTCTATATTTGATGTATGACCTAAATTCCAAGGACTTTTTCATATCTGTCAAAAGCACATTGCTATTCATTTCAGTGCACACCATGCGTTGACAGACAACATGCCTCACTATATGCTGAACCAAACAATGTATGCTCCTTTATCTATTATTTAATATTGTATTTTATTATTTTGAATGTACTCCTTAATTTGTTCAACTCTTAATGTCTACTCATTAGCCAGCTCTCCTCTATTATACAAGATCTTCCAACCAGAGAGTGTACAGACTAACATGTGCTTCCTCCAAAATCACAGAGCGTAAAATACCTGGAAGAAAGCACTATCTGCCTTCTTCAGCATACATGAGCTCCCATGATTGACTAGTGTCTCTATAACTGATAGGGCAGACAGGCTGTAGCATCTCTCCCAGTCTGAAAGTATGGCCAGTTTTGCTTCCTAGATTCCCAGCCATGGATTTGACCATTTCTCTGTCAACAGGAAACAATTTTCAGTCATTCAGGCTGATGCTGAAGATGATATGTGAGAAATGCATCATGAGTGCCAGCTTACATATAAATCTGTATGATCCCAGCGCAAAAAAACACTCCAAGTACAGCTTACATTGAGCCTCAATACTGCATGTTATCAGTGAAAAATCTTACCAGCAAAGCATATTGATGTTTTCTTTATTTTTGTTTTTCCTGAAGCATGCCGAGAATTCCTTGAGAAACTCACCTCAAAGTACTTTTAAGCCAGATGGCTCAGATTTTGATCATTGTTTCAAACAGTTTCTTCCTTCATGCTGTCTAGCTCTGATATTTCTTTGGTTGCATTCACAGAACGGTAATTAATGTTCTTTTTTTCCCCCACATTCCATCCAATAAACAGTTGACAGAAGATCATAGCTGAGTAGGTGGTGCCTTTGATGGCTGATTATCTTCTATTAAACATGTACATTATAAATTGTGAAATTGCTGACAGTTTGTTGCTTTGTGGAATCAATTTAAAATGCCACTGAGGGGTGTAAAAGGCAAACACAGGCTTATATGACCTTTCTCCACTGATCCGCATCATCTTTACAGAATAGTTTGTGAGTTATGAAGTAGCTGAAAGGCTGTGGAATTTTCCAAAGTGTCAGTTCTCCACAGGCAAAAGAAAGGTTAAAAGAAAGGTTAATCAGTATATTATATGTTATTGAAACAATACTAGGACAATGGTTACAGAAGTCATACATAAACACTGAGACAATTTTCCTTAGATGCTTTCATCCCCTCTAGATTTTTTTAAACAATGCTCCATTATTTTGTTGTTTGTGGTTTAATGAAAATTGGACTTGTTGCTGGAACTGCATTTTGCATTTTTCTGAGATGGAATAAGATACAATACAATTCTTCGAAATGCCAAAAACAAGCACTACAAGCTAAAATTGGCATTAATAAAATATAATGTATTTTCTAAAAATAAAAAATAAAAAAGCATAGGAATTAAGAGATGCCCACATGGCAGATGTCAGAACAATGTGATCTTAGTTAGACATCTGTTTGACCATGCTTCCTTGTTTCCATATATGCTTTCTTTGAACCATGGTCTTCAGGGAATGTCTAAATGGAAGTACATGAACAGTATAAGTCAGCCTGTGGACAAAAACACAAAATAATCCACAGTGAAAATGGTTCTAATCTTTTAAAAATATTTTACAAGTTGAATAAGTTGCTTGCAAATAATGTAAATAGGTTGATAGTAAAAAATCAGTACACAATAAATAAATAATAACAGTATTGCACTGGTGCAGAAGAACTAAACAATTAGGAATGTTAAATACATGTTTCAGAATAAAAAGATAATATGAGGTAAACAGATAGAAAGAGCATACAAAAAAAGGCTCGTTATTTTAGAAAGCATGCCATAAAGGTTCACAGGGCATCTGGTTGAAACTTACAGTAACAAACAGGATGTTTTTTATGTTGAGCCAGATTCAGGCAAGTCAGCTATGAAGCTTACCCAAAAAACAAAGACAATCTTCGGTCACCTGAACGTGTAGTGCTGTGTGAAATATTAATCTATCCTTAGAAACTGCCCGCTCAGGATTGCAATGGTATGGGTTAAGGTTGTTTTTATCTTAGGAATTAAAGCCCAGCCAAATGTGTGAAAATATACAGGTAGAAAAGAATAATCTTGTGGATGGGATTCATAAAAGGAGTCACACACACGTCTCTGGTTAAGGCACTTTAGCTTGAGTGATGCAGTTGATGTTGAGGAACTGTCAGAATTCACATACTGCTGACAATATTGGAATTTCCACCTCTGGGATTTCCCTGTGGTTTAGATTTTATGTACAGTAAAAACTAAAGCAACAAAAAAAATCCCTTATAGTGTAGGCCACACCTAAACGGGTTCAGTTCATGGATATTTGGAGCACTGAACAGATCCAGAGAAAGTGGCACTGTTATACCAATAATAACAACATCTATCCATCTATTAATCTATCTACTGATCTATTTATATATATATATATATATATATATATATATATATCAAGTTTTCAATGTTTTATCAAAACTTACATATGATAGAAGATGACATCAGTATCGATAGCATGTGTTGCATATGATGCACCTTCCTGAAATGTTAAATCATTAATATTGTAATACTAATTATGTTGCAGATCTTATGTCATTTGATTCTCTCTCTCTCTCTCTCTCTCTCTCTTACTCACTCAGTTAATTGACATGATTTGATTAAATTCACTTAAAACAGGCTGCCCTAAAGCATGCAATCACCAACCACAGACATGTATGCATAAGCAATATGGAGTGCCTACTATTTTCAACATTAGTTCACCAATTAAATGCAGGAATAAGATTTGGAATGTGATTTATTTAATTGAAAAGCACTAATGTCTCAGTTCTGATTATACCAATTACCATGAGCTGAATACAGCTTGTGTTACGGTTTGTCTTCACAGGGATGTGGGACCTCAATGGGTAAAGGCCCTGGGTTGCTGATCAGATGGTTAGGAGCCATGTATCATGGCTGTCTCTGCGCTCTGACCTCATAACAACCTGGGTTTTGCAAGGAGAGAATTTCACTGTGCTATAATTTAATGTGACAAAGACGACTTCTTTTTAATGTGCACGTGCTTAAGCACAAGGTTTTAAAGCAGCATCAAAACATACAAGGTTTATCTCCTATCCTCCAAGAACAAAAATGTTCATTCTTTTCTTTTTAATTTCATATGAAACAAGATGCATTTAGAGATTAATGCTGCACATTTTTGCTACATTTTTTCTCTTAGTTGTAGCTATAAGTTGTCAGACTAGGACACGAATTCCCAATAATTTATTGTGTATTATATTTCTAGAATTTATGCATGGAGTATGTGTCTCTGTCCTATAGGACGGTGTGTTTATTCGAGGTCTGTATCTAGAGGGAGCTGGCTGGGATAAGAAGAACTCCTGTCTGGTGGAGGCAGAGCCCATGCAGTTAGTCTGTCCCATACCCACTATTCATTTCAGACCTGTGGAGAACCGCAAGAAAGCCTCCAAGGGTATATATACAAGCACACACACACCAACAACAAGCACTAAATGTCCCCAGATTCAGCACAATAATAAGATATGCCATTGCACACTATAACCGCACTTCTGAATAATACACTCTGGTCGGCTGTGGTGTGGCTTGTCAAAATGAAACCATTCACTCGTTTAAATCGTCACTCTGTACAACACATACAGCGGATGAAAACTGATCTATAACCACAGCATGTGCAATCCACCAGTCAGCAGGACATGATGGAGGGAATCAGTTCACTTAGACAAACTGCCATTCACATCATCTTTATTTTCATAGGAAACAAATTGTATTTCTCAGATTTGTTCACTGCAGGACAGCAGACTAGTGCGGTTAACTTGGGGGAAAAAAACATTGTTCTTTAGTAAGTTTAACATAAAAGCTTAACTTCAAGTATTTTTGTGTGCATGTGCTGTATAATTATTATACATTTTCTTGCACTTTGTTAAGGTATGTATTCCTGTCCCTGCTACTACTACCCTGTGCGCTCAGGAGGAGCTGGACAGCCTTCATTTGTAGTGGCAGTAGATCTCAAATCAGGAACTATGCCTTGTGATCATTGGGTCAAGAGAGGAACGGCGTTACTGATGAGTTTGGACACCTAGACGGGCAACACTCACACACACACACATACACACAATGTCTTAAATTCATGTTTTCTACCCAATAAAAGATTTAAGCAAATATTTATAATTGTACATGTTAAAGGGCATTTTTAACATGCTTATAGTTTTTTTTATAGTCATATATGTTTGTGTGTTTGAGGAAATCTTTCATTTGTTATCAAAAATTAAACTTGAATTCACTCTGAGAAGACTCTAAGAAATGATCGATTATTTCTTCCAGTTTATACACCCAGGATTTGAAATCTTCTTGTCAATCCTTTCCATGTAAACAGCCTAGGGACAGAAAGACAGGAGGGAGGGGGACATTAAAGTTCTCAGGATGGTCTTTAGATTCTACAGGGGTTAGGGTGAATTCCTAAAAGAGGGAGGAAAACAAGAGGGAGTGCAGAAGAAGTGAAACTGAAGAATAGTTCTGAGGAAAGCAAAGAGGGAGAGGCTGTGTGTGTGTGTGAGAGAGAGAGAGAGGTGGGGGGCCTCACTTCAAGGCTGCATTCAGACAGCCCTCGTCTGAAAGAGTGAGACTTCCTCAGAACTGTAAGGGGCTCTTTACTGGCCTCCAGGTCTGAGTCAGTGTGTACCACTAACTGGTTGTTGGGGCGCTCATAGCAACATGTTGAATTCACATTTAAATTGGGCCTCCAAGGCACTTTTGTAGTTGCTCAAAGTACTCCAGATTTTTTTTTAAAGGATGTAAAGCGAAAGAAGGGAGGGAATGACATCTTTTGAGTCCCCAAATGGAGAATAAAGTCCCTTAGGATTATTCATTACAGTTGTTGAATGTTCCCACCTCTGATCCATCCGGGCCACACGAAGAATTCAGAAAGGAGTGTGTAGACAGGAGTGTGACTGAAGGAATATATATGTATATATATATTTTTTTTTACCAGTTCTATAACCATATGGATATGCCATCTGTTTATGACTGAATGTGCTTCAATAACTGGGTTTTCAGGTCAGGCTATAAGACACATTGCTATCACTGCTATAATAAATCCCATGCACTGGGGCTGACTGATATTAAATCAGTTCTAAGCATAAATCCTGTTCCAGTAACAAGGAACGAGGGAGCTTCGGGTAATTCCAGACGCTCGGGAAAGAATGGAGCAATCCTGGAATTTTGGGAAGTCGGTGTGCGTGTGTGAGTGTGTAAGTGTGTGCGTCCCCTTGAGAAGAGGGGCGGGGCAGTGCAAGACTCGTCCACCGAAAATAACCTGCATGGGAGAGGCAGAGCTCGCGCGGATCTACAGTGCAACATCACGGCGACAGGCAGAAGCGTGTCCTCGAGCTAACGTGGAATTAAAACTGCGCAACGTGCCAGCGTGCTCCGCGCTCGAGACCCGCTGCTGCTGCTGCCAGGAAATCACACCGTCATGTCTGAGGCGCCTGATCGGACCTGCACGCAGGACGCGGATTTCTTCTTTTCACTACTTCTTTTCTGCAGTTCCTTAGTACCGGGTGCACGACGACGATGATGATGATGATAAACAATGTTGGGCCTTTTTGGAATAGACTCGAATCCTAGTTGCCGTGTCACTGATGTTTGTGCATGGCCACGTTCACATCACTGATCACAGCTGCTTCGTGATAGAAGTGTATGTGCGCGCGCGCGCGTGTGTGTGTGTGAGAGAGAGAGTTTAGGTGAATAGCAGCAGTGGACGGGAGATCAAGCGCAGGTTATTTGCATTGGGAATTGGGACTAAGGAGGGTTTGTGCTGCGTGTCACTCGGCGCGGGAGAAGAAACTGCGCAGTTGCATTTTCGCTCTAAGGAGGATGAGTGTGGATTTTTCTCTCTCTCTCTTTTTTTTTTTAACAATGAGAAGCAAGCCGCCTCCCAGCTCGAACCCACTCACATTATTACCAGGTAAGAGGAAGACTTTTACTACTTAAAAGCCGTTATTAGCGCGTGAATGTGCAGCCGTTAATCCTCATGGGCTTTTTCAGGGCTCGGCGTGTGACGTAACCCCGCGCGCGCGCCACACACACACGCGCAGCAGATTTTTGTTTCAGCGTTAAGATGAAAAGGCGCGTGGATTCAGCAGGGCTCCATCACTGTAACTCCGTGCCGTGTGCACTCTGTCTCTCTCTCTCTCTGTGTGTGTGTGTGTGTGTGAGAGAGAGAGAGACTATGTCGCGTGAGAGGGTGTGAGGTTTGGGAAAACTTAACCCAGTAATATGGAAACTGGTGCTGTGGTGTACAGGAAGCGAGTGGGAGTCGCGTTACGCTGCGTGAGCTCATGAGGCGCGTGCTCGAACACATCATTTCGAAAAAGAAAGAAAATAAAAACATCCATATGGTCAGCCGTTAAACGTTCTCTAGCTGTCGTGTGTAAGAATTACAATTCGCTGTTTTAGGTGAACACCAGGCCGGGTCCGAGCCTCGGGCCTGCTCCTGCACTGTCGTATTTTCTTTCCCCCGAAATGTCATGTGGTCAAGTTGTGGCGGGTTCGCCGATTTTCCAGGAAGGACGTTTGAATTTTTTTTTTTTTTTCTGAGCCATGTTTTTTCTCTTCTCTTCTCTCTCGACGTCACCGCCCCCTTTTTTTCTGCTAGTTCGTTTTCCTACCATAAGAGGGCGCTGCGTCACCTCTACCCACCCTGCCCTGCTCGGCAATTCTCGAACTTTCACTGAAATGCGTCCACAGATCAGCCATAACATTAAAACCACTCCCACTCACTCTGTATACGGGGTCGCAGGGGGAGCCTGGAGTCTATCCCAGGAGACTTGGGCGGGGAACACCCTGGACGGGGCGCCAGTCCATCACAGGGCACATGCATACACGCGCTCATTCACACACTACGGGCATTTTCCATCTATCCATCCATCTAGGAACCTCTGTAGTCCAACTAGGGCCCATGGAAGTCAGTGGTGACCATTGTATTTATTCATATTTGTCAACATTCACACACCACGGGCAATTTGTCTTTGGAATGTGGGAGGAAACCGGAGTACCTGGAGAAAACCCACCAAGCACTGGGAGAACATGCACATGCACACAGACCAGAGGTGGAAATTGGGACCCCTTAATCTTGGAACCGCAAGGCAATAGTGCTAACCATGAACACTACTGATTATCTCATTACAATGTCAGAGGGTGGGAAATACCAGGCAGTCTCTTCCCAAAGTTGATGTGTTGGAAGCTGGGAAAAATGAGCAAGTGTCAGGACCTGAGTGACTTTGTCAAGTGACGACTGGGTCAGAGTACCTCCAAAACTGCAGGTCTTTGTGATGCAGTGATCAGTACCTACCAAGAGTGACCCAATCATTATTAAATTAGAAACAGGGTCACAGGCTGGCCTTTGTTACTGTTAAGTTAATGTTGGCCGTGATAGAAGGCACACAGTGCATCACAGCTTACTGTGTATGTAGCTGTGTAGCTGCAGACTGCTCAGAGTGCCCATGCTGACCCCTTGATCACTTTGAAAAGCACCTGCGATGGGCATGTGAGCATCATGGTGCGATAGTAGATGATGACCTGGTGAGAAGAAGGCAAGCCTGTGGTGCTCTGAGCAGTGTTCTTCTGGAAACTCTGGGCGCATGCCATTCTTTGACACGTACCACCTACTTAAATATTGTTGCTGACCAAGTACAGTACACTGTTTTTCAAATCAAACTACAACTTTAATAAAACTATGAAATGTGCAGTGCGATGCAACATGTTTAGTGTGTCACCAGTTTGTGGTCCATGAGTAGAAGAGTCGAGAAGAAAAAAATGGAAACGGTGTTGGTAGTGGCCTGATAATGTGTCCTGACACCAAAAATGCTTTGAGGGACATGACAACGAGTTTTACTAGTCCAATCCATAGAGTCAACACCTTGCAATGTACAAAATTTAAAGGTTATGCTGCTAACATCTTGGTGCCAAATACCACGGCACAGATTAAGAAGTCATATGGGGTCCATGCTTCGACAGATCAGAGCTGTTTTGGTGGCACGAGGGGCCCCACACAGTGTTTGTTAGGTGGTTTTAATGATGTGGCTAATGTCCAAGATTCCGAGTATTAAATAAACAGAAGGTTTTATTCAGAGGGATATAAAACAGGTAAAGTTACTGTTGCCTGTTTTAAACAGAATTTCCGGGTCTCTTTCAAATGTACACAAGTTTGTGATACTGAGCATGTTTTACATGGGGACATTTGTACAAAAGGTCAGATTTGTCTTATGTCTAATCTCTAGAGAAGCATGTATTCTGTTGGATTTGAAATGGCTCATTAGGTTTTGGACAAACTTATGGAGTCTGATTTTTCAACGCACATCATCGTGTTTGCTCAGTGAAGAGATCTTTTTCGATTTTTGACTCATCCACCTGTGGAACACAAACTGGTGACACACTGAAACATGTTGCATCATACTGTACATTTCTTAGTTTTAATAAAATTGTAGTGTGATTTAAGTTGACATTAATCCCTTTGTCAAGATATTGACATTATTGAAGATATTTAATTAATTACCAGTCAATTAGACTAATAACTGTAATATCCTAAATCCCTTTGATTAAGGTTGATATGACCACTACTGCACACTAGAGGAGGATTGTTGTTGATTTGAATACTGGTTTCATACAGGAAATAACACTCAGGCGTTGAACATGAGGGATTCAAAACTCGCTCAGCGTTCATTTTTTGCTTTCGCATGTTATTTACATTAGTCACTCATGGCAGTGGATAATAACTGCAGGGTTAATAATAATAAAAGTCTAATGAAACCCTGTCTTCTCAAGCAATTTTGATTTGATGACACGTTAGAAAAAGAGAGCAGGAAAAATGAAAGTATCAGAAATAATTCACAAACATGCCACATCAGCTTTTAGGTCATTATCTAAATAATATCCTCCTGCATTATATTTAGCAGACGACCCTGTCCAGAACTTCCTTTTTTTTTTTTTTTTATCTCATTATACATCTGACCACTTGAGGGTTAAGGGCCTTGCTCAAGGGCCCAACAGTGGTAACTTGGTGGTCGTGGGATTTGAACCTGGGACCTTCTGAACCATAGTCCAATGCCTTAACCACTGAGGTATCCCTGGGATTTATTTATTTATTTTTTTAATAGTCCAAGTGATATTCAAGATGATTTTTAGTTGTATTTGTTGAACAGGCCAAATTAGGTTTAATTAGCATCAAAGACATCCACTAGATGGCGCCACTTGCACACACATTTCATATACCTACAGTGTGTTCACCTAGTGTAGAGCTTTTATTTAACATTTAGTAAGTTATATTATATCAGTACATTGTCTTTCTTGCATTAATGGCCTATTTATAGGAACCTGTTTAGGATTTAAAGTATAATCGAAGATGCACTTGTGGTAGGTAAAATGCATTTGACTTACAAGTAGAGTTAATCAGACCACACAACACAAGTGTCTCAGTCGATTCCTGAGACAACATACCGTCTTTTACCTGAGGCTAATTGAACTGCTTTTCTTTCCACAGTTGAGGGAGGGCCAGCGTGGCTGAAATGTGCTTGGCCCACATGAGAATCATTCCGGATGAAAGGCTTCCTGAGACACCAGGTGTATCGACAGAGTGGTCGGTGGGTCAGTCAGTAAACATGATGGAAAGCTGCGTCTGGAGGAAACGTCAGCGTGGCAAGTGCTCAGGATGGAGTTACACAGGTGATCTTTGAGTCTCTCTTGATTGAAATGTGTTCAGTGATGTTCAAACCAGTTTCTAGAGGTATGAGAATCAATCCTGTTACATAAAACATGATGGTCCCAGTCAACCAGGTGTACAATGTTTCCAGTTGATGCCTACAGACGTCTACATCAGCACCAGATAATCTGTCTGGATGTAACAGATCGGTAATCATTTCAAGGTAGTGCTTATTCGTGCTGAGGAAGTTGTGATGTCACGTCTGTTGAACGTATTCGGCAATTCAGTGACCAAGACTAACATAATTCAGGTTCCCCTGTTAAGGATTGTAATAAAGCACCACATCTGTGTTAGCAAGGATCAAAACCTGTCATGGACGGGATAAAACATGTGCATGGAGGAATCAGTATCAGATGCTTACATGGTTATTACAACATGCTGCAATCATATCTTCTCCAACACTCTATCTCTGTTATTATAGACAATATATCATTGTCTATATGGAGGCCAAGCACAGGGAGAACATGCAAACTCCATGCAGGCTGGAATTGAACCGCTACGCCACCGTGCCGCCATATAAGTAATATGGAATCAATTAATTAAAAAAATACACGATGCTGTGCTTAGCATCAAGATTGGAAGTTTTTTATTTTCACATTTGTTTAGAGATTTGTGGATTTAAACAAACCTTTTAATCAAAATTTTAACTAAAACTTTTCTAAATATAACCGAAAAACAATGACATCGCCACACATCAAAAATATCAAGCCTCTTGAATAAAATGTGAAATAAGTCAATATAATTGATGATTCCGTATATTTCACTCTCATTGTCACAATCATGTCCGTCTGACAGAGAGAGAAAAAGGGAGTGTGAGCTCACCTCTCGCCTCGTGAGACATACTGTAAAAGCGACATTCATTTAGCATTACGGCTTATTTTATCACCTCGATATTTCAGCAACGCGCACTTTTTTTTTTCTTCTTTTTTTTTTTAAAGTGCTGCACGTGAAATCTGTCACACTGTTCTTTTTAAACTGACTCGGCAGCGTCCGGTCTGAAACCAGCTTTGAGCACCGTTTAGTCAAATCTAATATTTGACGCTGATTATGAAGACTAATCATCACAGCTTTAGCTTCTCATTGCACATACGTCAGAATGCTTGATGGATTATAGCAGTTAGATATTCGATCTTTTCATAATTATCTAACAAAAGTCGACTCGCAACAGAAACAGGTTGGACGGAAGGCGAGGGATCAGCCGAGGTCACCCGAGGGAGAGGTGCGGGCTTGTTGGTGTTTTTATTGGAATTGCAGTTCGCCCTTGAGGCAGTAAAGCTATAAACATTGCACACTGCTCCTTTAATTGTTCCAAGACATCAAAGATTTTTGCTCATTCATAGTTTACAGCCCATTCCTCTGTGCGTGTGTGTGTTTTTTGGAAGGTGGCTGGAATGATGCCAGTCCAGTAGGTTTGTTTGTGTTTTTGTACCAAGCACTTGTTTTCACAGGTTTTTTGGCCTTTCGAACGGTGTAATGACAGATGATGACGGATAATTAGATTCTGCTTAATACGTCTCCCTGTTTGTCCTTTCCGCACTGCTGATGTAGGAGAGTTAATCCGGCTCGTTTTATTTATTTATTTTTTCAAACTAAGGATCTAAAGATGCTTCAGGAGAACAGAAACGTCCAGTTCTTCACACCGTGCACGCACACTCACACGCACGCACGTTCTCCTACACTCCATATGTGAACCGAATGACATCATCATCATCATCATCACATGGGACCAATCTGGCATGTGTGTGTCTTGGAGAGCGAGCGAGAGAACACGAGCAGGAAGATGCCTTGTTCAGGAGCAGGAACTGCTGGAAACGAAAATGCACACAAAAAAAAAAAGCATCGTGCACACAACAGAACATGCACAGGCATATTTATAGACAAAGGCTTGAAGTGATGCCATCTTGTGCAAACCCCCCGCCTCGCCCACGTAGCCGGTTCGTTTCTGTACATGAGGTCGAGCCAATATGGAGTGCTTAAGCAGAGAACGAGACAATAAAAATGAACACACAATGAGAGAATTTACCCGCCGTCGTACGTTTCAGGATTTTCAAATCCAGGCAACTTGGCATCCTAATCTACACTCCTATTCAAACGTGCTTCGTTAAAGGTTCGGTATGAAACTTTACATAGCGAATCGCTCGCTAGGACATCATTTTGGGGTTCTTTGATCCGTTTTAGTAATCCTACGCATTACCTGGTTCATTTAAAGGTGATGCACTGCGTAGCAATAAACGCTCCATCGTTCCATCAATTGCTTGATTTAGAAACCCAAAGCTAGAAATGGCGCATGGTCCGAGTAAGTGATGGTGCAGGGAAGGAGTCATGGTTATGGGTTAGCTCATCCTTCAGCCCTGCAACACGAGAGAGAAATTCACACCGTGTATTGCGCGTGTATTACAGGAAGGATGGTGAGGAGAGGATGACGTTTTCAGGGTTAGCGTCTAAGTAGATGGGATTGGCTGTGTGTGTGTGTGTGTGTGTGTGAGAGGCATGGAGACAGAAATTGAGTTATAGTTCTGTTTCTGGTAAGTTCATTGCTTCACATGTCTATAAATAGTGAGATGGTGTAAATGTTCGTGACGTTCCTGTCAGTCATGCATCACATGTTCATACCGACATCCATCCATGAAGGAGAAAGTAAAGTAAATCTAAAACACATTTGGGTTCAAAATCAAAATAAATGTATTGATTCTGAATTGTTCGATCAGAGACAGGAAAAGCAGGTTATATTCAGAAAGAAAGGAGGAGGAGGAACAGGAAGAGAGGCAGAAAAGTACATCCCTCACACTCCTCTTCACAGCGTGGAGCGAGAACATCACACCACTGAGGGAGGAGAGAGAGAGGAAGGAGGAAGGACAAAGGGAAGGTTGGAGTCATGCAATTAATCCACCTGCTATATGCGTGTATGAGAGAAAGAGGGCGTGAAAGGGTGACAAATCATCATTAGAGAGGCCGGACAGCACTCGACTGGCATGATGCAACCGCGAGATACAGGCGAGAGAGGCAGAATAACTAGGATTCAGAATGACCCGTTCTGAAGTAGGATGCGGATGTGGGTTTTTGATCGAGACTCCAAAGCACTTCCCCAAGTCACTCTGGATATAACGGCGTCTGCTTAACGACATGAATGTAAACGTAAATGAATAAGACTGTGGAAGTAATAGGGTTATCGCTACTCTGTGGATGGCAACAGTTTCTAGAATAGTGAACTGTAATAACATTCGTGGAGACTGAAGATGTGTCTCATATTCCTAAAGCCCAAAAAATTAAATTAAGTCAAAATTCAATTTGTGAGATAAACCCAGCACAGCGTAAAGTGGGACTAACTTTATCCGAGATACAGCTTTTAGATTCAATGCTAATTTCCATCTACGAGGGCTGTTCAAGTCAAACTGGGACTTGTGGTAAAAGTTCTCGTAAATGAAGGTGTACAACGGATTGACGTCTCCAGGAGACTTTATGCACAGTACGGTGAAAGGATTGTTTAATACATTTGAATGCAAACATTTTAAAGAAGGCCGTACCTCTGTGAAGTGTATTGTCCAGAGGAAACTTGATGGTATCCAAGCACTAGTATATAATATAGAGAACTAAAGAGTTTTTACTCTCATTACTGTGTTCTGTTATTCTGCACAAACTAAAGTCCTGGCTTGAACTTGAACACCCCTCATAGACGTGTTTAAACAGTTTAGGACGTGGCAGCTCTGGTGGCTGAATGTCTAGGTGAGCAAAAGTACTGGAACAGTGTTAGAATAAGTAGCAATTAATATGTGTGTTTTTAGTCCTTGCTTATAATAACTGCATCAAGCGAGCGAACCGGAGACATCACCAAACACTGGTGCATTCTTCTTTCGTGGTGCTTTTCCCGCCGTGAACCACACTGGAACGAACGTTCAGTTAGGTTTAGTAATTGACTCTGCCAGTCTGAAACCTTCGACTTTCGCCCCACATGATAAAGTTCCTCCCAGTTAAATTGGATGCGCTTCTCTGTAGATGATTCTGACTTCATTCTGCTGCTATCAGCATGAGTTACATCATCAAGAAAGACTAGCGAGCCCCTTCCAGAAACAGCTATGCAAGCCCAAGCCATGACACTACTTACCCCACGCTTGACTCATGAACTCGCAGATCCTGTCTCTCTCCACATGGCAGTCTTTCTTTTCCTTTGTTAGAGGTTAAAGCTGCTTCCAGAACTTTTGTTGCTCTGCAGTTCTTCACAAATTCCAGTCTCATGTTCTGATACTTACTGCTGATGAATGGTTTACATCTCGTGGTAAGACCTCCATATTTCTGCTCGTAAAGTCTTCTTTGATTGGTTGATTGTGATGCCTTTACTCCTGCCTTGTGGAAGTTGTTGATGTCATTTCCTGTTGTTTTACTGCTGTCATCTTCCTTGGATTCCTGCTCGTTGGTACTTCTTTCGTTCATAGGACACTCCATGTGGTCGTATTGGATATGCTCATGTGATTTGCTCGAGTTTCTCTCTTTTCTTAGCTTCAGAAAGGCTTGCTTTTCTCCTGTAGACAGCGCTCTGGTTTTTACCACCAATTGCTGGTCAGCGTAGAGCTGTTAACCTTTTTGGTAGACTAGTGGTCTCTGACCCTATTTGCACCACAGACCAGTCTTGGGTAAGACAGTTTTCCACTTACCGGCCATCCCGCAGAAGCTGGGAAATGGAAGCGGGGTTTTCAGTGCTTTTGTGGCCATCTCAGGATATTCCTCTTTGATTTTAATTCAAAAAAAAAAAAGGCAGAGTTGAAGATGTTTCAAACACAGTTATCTATTATACCAAACCATGCAGCTTTCTGTTTGGCAGTCTCGGAGGCTTATCTGCGGTCTCATCATTGGGTAT
This sequence comes from Leiocassis micropogon, assembly GCA_028565275.1. Classification (NCBI taxonomy): domain Eukaryota; kingdom Metazoa; phylum Chordata; class Actinopteri; order Siluriformes; family Bagridae; genus Leiocassis; species Leiocassis micropogon. The sequence goes on from JAOVVA010000044.1 coordinate 7,236,091, forward strand.
TTTCCCTTTTTCAAAGAAGCTCTCCATAGACGTTTGCTTTTTACTCATCTTTAATTAGAGGTATCTCATGACATTAGCTTAATTTCATCAGGCACCCGGTGGTTGGGGTCCACAGGTTTAAACAATCTTTCAGGGCACACCCAGGCAACGAGAAACTTCCGTCAGTCACACATCCCAATATTTTGGATAACCTGGGAAAAAAATCTGTAGGTTGAAACAAAAGGATCCATGTTCAGGTTGTTTAGCACATCTGGAAATAATTATCAGGAAAAGAAAAGTTCAGATCTATCGTCTCAAGATTTCTTCAGTTCAGAGGAAAAACAAGAGTCGACCTTGTTGCCGCTTCAGTACCTTTTAACGAAACAGAGGCAAGGATCTGATTTGCCAAAGAATTAGCTTAAGAGAGTCGGTTAAAACCTATTAAACATAAGTATTTAGGCGAAGTCTCTCAAAGACGTACCTTGCTTTAATTTTAGGTAGCTTGAACTTTCTTTCGCTAATTAAATAAATAAAGCTGATTGATTTTCCTCAGGCTGCCTGCGTCAGTGAAATGTTTTGCTCTTCACTTTAAGTTGCAGTCAGGGCAGTCTGACCAGCGATGTGATGCAGTTCTCTACCATCATTTGATTAACTTCCTGTTCATTTGTTATATATTTTTTTCTGATGCTTCTTGTGTATGTTTGTGTTTTTTGTTGTTTTTTTTTTTTTTTTTGCAGTGGAATCGAGCTATGCCTGATGTGGCTCGGGTTAGATAAGACAGAAAGGAGAGGAGGAAAAAGAGAAAGAAAGAGTGAGGGATGAAGAGAACAGCCAGAGGAGGACACAGGTGCAAGCTATCATTTAGCGAAGGCCTGACAGGAAGATAAATGAGAGGGTTTTGTGCGTTTGTCAGTGCGAAGTTTGTTTGTGTAGCATAGTTTACGCAGGCACGCAACTGCACGTTCTTGGCTGAAAATATAGAGCACTTTAAAATATCAAGAAGTACACACACACACACACTCATAGCGTGTTGATCTGTTATACAACATATGTTTGTATTTTGTTCGGGGGAGAAAAAAAACACACTAGAATGATGCTTATCAAAAAACCCAAACCTTTTGAGTTTGTTGTGTCCCCTCCCCCTTTTCACCAAAAGAGTGAGCTAATCACTGTCTCTCTCTCTCTCTCTCTCCCTCTCTCTGTCTGTCTCTCCTTCTCCGGTTTGGGTCATTGCCCTCAGCTCTTTGTTGCACCAGGCTTTTGTGTGTGTGAGGGGCCATCACAGGGAGAGCGAATGAATAAGGAGGGAACCGCACATAAGATGGAGGAGTGGGTCGGGGCTCGGGATGTGTGAAACGATCCACACAGCAGAGCATCTTGACGGCACTGCCAAGATCTGCAATGTGTTAAGGTTATGTGGACAAACACTGAACAGCGTGACACAGTAATTACACACTTCACATTCTCTCTGTCTTTCAGACACACACACACACACACACACATGCACGCACATGCATACACGCACATACACGGTGTCCCCTGCCTCACCCCCGTGCACACAGACATTACCCAGATGCTGCTTCGCCCAGTGGAATCAATCATGGCCTGCCATCTCTCTCTCTCTCTCTCTCTCTCTCTCTCTCTCTCTGAATCTGTCTGTCTTTCTCTCGTTCTCTTTCTCTATAAGAACTCATTAACCTCTGGTCAGTCTGTGCTTTGAATAACTGATCATTGGCAGAGCGACATGGGTAATAAGCCTTTTCTTAAGTTGTGTGTTTGGGGGGAGGGGGGGGGCGCAGCAGAGGGTCTGTCTGGAAGGTTTTGTCCCCTAATATAAAAGCCAAACATCAGTCCTGAACGTGAGCGAGTGAGGGCGTGTGTGTGTGCGCGTGCATGCGTGAGTGAGAACTGTCACTTTTGTCACATTTTTATATATATAAAATCTCTCTCTCTCTCTCTGGCTAGAGAGAGAGAGAGAGAGAGAGAACCATGTGTGTGTGTGTGTGTGTGTGTGTGTGTGCTCGGTATGTTATTGTTTTCTTTAGATGAGTTTTTTTTTTTTTTTTTTTTTTACGTAAATGAATAAATTCAGTGGAATTAGGTTAAGTATACAGACGGGTCAAAGTGCGAAAATCTGGCGTTTTTACTTTCAAGAAACAATGAACGCTTTGTTTCAAATCTTTGTACGTATTCCGCTGCATTCGACTAGGAAAAAGCAACAAAAACAGCCCTCAGGTTGGAATTCCCACATGGAAATGTGGTACGGTGTGGAGTTCAGCAGGTGATGTTCGGCGGGTACCACCGGAGGAGCACCTCTTCCCCTTAGTCGCCACGCTGTGTGTACAAGTATTTGCTTTGGAACAAAAGCTCATCAGGGTCCGATATGCAAAAATACCCAAATACGTGACTGAAGTTCAGTTTGGAAGGGAATGTGGGTGGACGTGTGTGTGTGAGGGACTGGAAGCATGTTTAATTTGTCTGCTCGTTAAATATAGTTCAAGATGTAGTCGCTTGTGTGATTTGTTGTCTAATGAAGTGTCAAGGTTTTTGATTTACTGTAACAGAAATGGCATTTAAAATACAAGCTCATTTTAAGGACAATATTCACACATCGATTCTATTTCCAGTGTTTGTGTGTGAGAGAGAGAAAGAGAGCATGTTGGTAAAAAGGAACTGTCCATTATGCCCGATCGCTCTTCAGCAAATACATCACCCGTGCCACCTTTTGTTATACTACCCACAAAAACCGAAGTGCCCATATGTGATCTAACTCCATATTGAGAAGGTAATTAATGTAGAAGTTAATTAGCTACCAGGAGTGGCCCAGTAGCCCAAACCTCAAGAGACAAGCTGCAGTTACTTTTAATTACCTGCTGTTAATTTTGATGGTCTTTTAAAATGATTTGGGTGAGTGGAGATGAATGACATGCATTCGCACACACTCATACACACCTCCCTCTTTGTCTCCACGTGCAGACAATGTGAGGGATTGTGATGGATGGGTCACTTCCATTTGCAAACAGACACTTTACTCGCACGTACGCACACACACACACACACACACACACACACATGCGCACATTTCCATGTGACTGTGGAACCAGAGTCATTTGTGCTTTGAGAAGTTCTTTCTAAAGTGCCTTTGTTTTCTGGAGAGATACTGAGAGACTGTAACTCATCTCCTCTCCAAACTCAAGAACAAAGACCTCTCTCTCTCTCTCTCTCTCTCGCTGGATCTTTTTTTTTTTTTTGTTTTATTTATTTCTTGTATAGATGTCTGCACCTCTTCATGTTCCTCTCAGATAAGAGGCGGTAATAAGCTTAAGGCTAAAACCTTATGGAGGATTTTTCACAGTGCCGCTGTTGTTCTAATTGTCTCTGTGCATTATATCTCTCATTCATGTGCATACAGCTGTGTGTATGTAAGGTTCTAGCCCTACACACACACACACACACACACACATAGAGGCACTAAAGGATCGTTTGGAGTCTGTGCTAGATATGTGGTTTAGATGATGCTGTAATTTCTGATGCAACAGAGTCAATGTTCACCCGAATGTGCTGTTAACACTCTTTGTGGATGTACTGTATCGGGTGCTCTAAAAAAAACAAAAGAAAAAAACATAGACATTGAAGAGCAAGTCCGTTTCGGTATAATAAAAAAACATGGTTTTAAACATAAAAAAATAATTAATCCAATCAGGTTGGAGTCTATCCGAGGAGACTTTGGACACGAGGTACTGTAGGGCACACATACATACATACACTCATTCACACACTACGGGCAATTTGGGAACGGCAATTAGCCTAATCTGCATGTCAAAAAAAAAAAGGCATTTCAAATGACTTTAACTATCAAAAAAACTAAGGTGCTCGCCCTATCATCCGGAGATCGCTGGTTCGATCCCCGGGTGATGCTGTTTTCCTCTCACAGCCGGAGGCCTAGAG
>JAOVVA010000044.1:7240117-7255359 GCA_028565275.1 Leiocassis micropogon
AGTCTTCGCCCTCCCGACTGAGTGGTAGTAGTAGCCTTAATGTGGGAGCCCCCTAGTGACGGGGAGGAATTGGCTACCACTAATATTGGGGAGAAAATTGGGAGAAACCCAATAAATAAATAAATAAACAATTATACAAAAACACTACGTTGTGCAACTTAACTTTCAGAACTAAAAGTTTCAAAATCTACAGCTCGGCCATAACATAAGCCTTTACTGACAATTTCTGACGTTTTCTCTTGCTGCTTTCTTCTTCTCTTGGCTTCTTCGTCTGTGTTTGCTGGCGGCTTGAATCCGAAAGCGCGCTGTGTCACGCCAAACAAATAATTGCGCAAAAACATAACACAAGTTTATAAAATTAATTAAAAGAAGCTTCGAGGCAGAAGATTTTGCCTCGATTATTTTTTGTAATCGAGTTACTCGAGGAATCGTTTCAATCCTAACGGGGAGAACATGCGAACTCCATGCACACAGAAGGGAATCGAAGCTTGCCGGGAAAGCCACCAAGCCGTCTATAGGGCATATAGTTTCACACGATTCATTCCTTTATTTCATGATGTTCGTGCATGGCTTTTATTTATTTGCAGCCTGTAGCTTTGTTATGGTGCGTTATCATTGAAAAATAACTACATATAGGTATCAAAAAATGAACATTGAGGAAAGTAGAGCCAGTTTCTTCTTCTTTGCCTTTCGGCTGTTCCCTATCAGGGGTCGCCACAGCGAATCATCTGCCTCCATCTAAGCCTATCCTCTGCATCCTCTTCTCTCACCCCAACTAACTTCATGTCCTCTCTCACTGCATCCATAAATCTCCTTCTTGGTCTTCCTCTAGACCCTCCTGCCTGGCAGTTCCAACCTCAGCATCCTTCTACTGATATAAACTAGCTCTACTTTTTTTTTTATAACACTTCAAAAAAACAAGTTATCATAGGGTGCTAGAAGCCACCAATGTGTGTCTCTGATACTTTACCCCGCTACTCCTGAGCAACGCCCCATCATGCTGCCTTCATTACCATGGTTACAGTCAAGCCTTAACTTGGCATCCAGAAAGCAAACAAGAAAAGCACAAAAATGGCTGCGTTCACTAGAAATAGATTTGAGGCTATACATCTGCAGAGACTAGTGTTTGTGGCCCGACTCTGACCCAGGAAAGAAGTAAGTAAATAAAGAGTCGCGCTAAAGTACAGAATGGAGCATAAACGCAAAGCCTTAGAGATTTAGACGGAGTTCACAATGCAGCAACTGTAACAGTAACTGTCCACTATAGAAGGTACACTCAGGATTGGTTGATACAGGCGGGTTTATTTTCACATGTAGTTTCAGGCATTTCCCGTCTCTTTTCTAAATGCAAACAGTGAACCTAGCCTTCATTATCTCTTAATTAAGAGTAACACTCGATTTAAAGTTAGATCAGCATTTTTATCTTTTCTGTTACTAAACATGTTAAGTTAAACATGGCTAATTTACTGCGTTCTGACTGTTCTCAACTTGCTATCCCGAAGATGTATACTGCTTCGGCATGTAATGCGAGCTTTCGTAGAAACATTAAGATCATAGCATGTGTTAATTCAGCAAACTAGCTTAACAAAGAGTGACTTTGTAACAGTAACACTTACAGCTTCAGGATCTGAAGTTGAGGAATATAACTACGCTTAAGCAAATCCCGCTCTGAACCGTCCCTCGTCGAGAAAGCGGTCTGATGTGAAATGTTCAGCTCACGCAACTTTCGTGATGGCTGTCGGAACATGATCACCATAAATAAATGATAGCCACTGTTTCTTCACTTCCTCAGCCTTTGACCCTGCCTCACTTTTGGAACGGACTTCCTGTAACTCTAATTACATACACATATTTGTGGTGTCTTTTTTTTTTTTTTGTATGTTTTGGGCAAATAAAATGAGCTGAGATTTAAGCTGGGGGGTGGTGAATCTGAAGAGTGGGTTAATTAAAGGAAAGATATGCAAATTTAAAGAAGATAAAAGGGAGTGCATGTGTTTATCTTGTACTAATTGCGTTCACCTGCCTTAGAGACCCATGTGACGGTCCAAAATGATCAAAGAGAGAGAGAATTTTCCATAACGGGTGAGCTATCGGCAAGAGTGCAGTTATACAGAATATCAGCACGCTTACGATTCGACCGTGGACACACAGCTGCACGGCGAGGTTATTGCAAATTTGTCGATATTCGGTGTGACAACAGGAATTGCGATAGATAACAGGTTTTGAAACAAAAAACCTTAGTGTCTAGTAATATTTCAGACACAATATGGCCAAATTATGATTTTTTTTGCTAGTGTCACAATTTTTACACATCCCATTCAAGTGGTTTGAGGAATACAAAACAAAGACGTTCTACTCAATGATACAAAGGCGAAGACGTTCAAAGACGTTCTACTCAATGCCTCGCTTTCATTCACCATAACAATTTAGGGACGGACCCTGCATGGTCGTGTCCAATATATTTAGCCATATCGTATACCTTTCCGTCGGAAGGAAAAAGTGTATTCTCAAAGCTTAAGGCTAAAAGCTGCTTGTATTTTTAGCTAGTTTTATTTAATACTCTATAGTTACTCTTGTTAGACAGTGTTGCTAGCCTGATCTTTTTCTTGAGAGAGAGAACTTCCTGCTTATACAGGAAGGCTTAATGTTTTGCTAACACACTGGAGCGAAAGCCAAGGTTTAAGCAGTTAAAAATATTTGCATCATTTTGATCTGGCACACAGGCGTGACAGCCTGCTGATGGTGTGTGTAAGCCTCACGCTGTCGATAACAAATCTGGTATGCTCCGCCAGTAAATCAGCACACGTAACATCAGGGTGAACAGCTCAGCATGGGGAACCACCACAATCACCACACACAGACTTGTGTGTGTGTGTGTGTGTGTCCAGATGTTAGTGTTTCTGAGGCCTGCTGTGGGTTACCTCAGTGCAAAACCACAGAGCTGATCGAGTGGAGTCCCAGTGGCGTCACATGTAACTCCGTACCCTAATTTGACTGCATCAGAGATATTCAGTGCAGTTTAGCGAAGGAATGTAGTTCGGTTCCATTACCTTTGTGCACCGCTACGGACGTGTGTACCTTGATCTTGTCCTGGTATGGGTGTGATTATTGTGCTTTTGCATTATTGATTGTTCGCATCTGTTCTTGACTCCAGTCGAAAGATGCTGCGGGCTTTAACCATACATCTCCTCACAGGAGTGCATGAGTGGTTTTTTTGTCTTTTCTTTTTTTTTTTTTTTGTAGGCCACCTCTAGGCCAGGACAGGGCTTTAGTTGCCATGGCGAACATGGAATCATGAAAGCCCAGCTCCCCCTGCAGCTGAGAGCCACGCTGGTGTCTGATTGGTTGAGGACTCCAGCATGGGTTGGTGATGCGTGCTGTCAGCTGTCCAATAGGGCACAGAGTGTGCTAGGGCTGTTGCTAGGGGGAGTTTCTTGGAAAGAAGTCAGCTGGATTTTGTCTCTCTCGCTTTCTCTCTCGCTCTCCCTTTGCCCTCATTGACTTCGTCTCCCCCTCCCTCTCTCCCTCGTCCTCTCCTTTTTTACACTTTTACACACGTACAGAGCACATGTTAGAAAATTCACTGAATATTTTATGCTGCTTTTTTTGGTGCATTCGTCTCTGAGAGAGTATCTGTGTGTGTGGCTGCTTGGGTCCAATCTCTGAAATGTGTATGGTGTGCTTTTTGTAGAATGTGTGTGCTTATGATATATGCGCACTGGGAGGGTACCTCTGCCGTGTGCTGCATGCATGTGCCTCCGAGTGAATGCGAGGCAGAAAATGAAGGTTAGGGCTTTTGTGTGTGTTTTGGGGGAGGGCATATTGGGGTCCATATTGGGTATGCTCAGGGTGTCACGTAGGCGATGTCCCCTCAATCATTCTCTTGAGTCCCAGTTCCTCCTCTTACAGCCCGTGTCCTTTAATACAATCTTCCAGAGAGCTCGCAAAATACATCCATTCACATATTTTAGTCCTAAGTCTTAGCTAGTCACAGGGAATGTGATACTGAATCAGAGTTTATTTTTGGTACAATGAGCATTATTATTGTACTCCTTTTTTTTTTTTTTTTTTTTTTTACTTTTGTAATCACAAAAGCCGTTTAAAACAAGCATCACATTTGTCACATGATGTTCTAAATACGGGAAATAATTCAGCATAAAATTTCAGTCAATGGAACATATATAGGTCACACAGATAAAATAGGTAAGTGGATTTATAAGAGGAAAACCTGCCAAATCCTGTCAATGCCCAATCCTCCTTCTGTACTCCGTTGAGTATGCAGTTGCTCCTGAAGACCTTGATTAGCTGGATCAGGCGTGGTACACCATGTTTCTGCCAGAGGGTAGATATGCAGGAGCGCAGAAGGTGGTGTTTAACCTTAAAAAAAAAAGTCGTGTTGAAGCTCCTTGATGAATGAATGAGGAAGCTTCCACAAACTGCTGGAAGCATGTTGACCATTTGTTAAAATAGTTAAAAATGCTATACAAATAAAACTGCATTGATTTGAATGTTATTGTATAGGACATGTCTTCACATGCTGTAGCATTACAGATTTCCTTTCACTAGAACTGACGGCCAAACCCTGTTCCAGTATGACGAGCTTCATGAAGACATGGTTTTGCCAAGGGAGGAGGGAAATAACTGAAATCTTCTGCACAGAGCCTAGATCTCAACCCTGTTGAACACCTTTGGGGGGGAAAAAAAAACCTAGAACACCAACTGCACCTTGTGCTATATCAAGGAGTCGACCCAGTTATAGTTTGACTATATGCACAGAAGGACTGAATAGAAAGGCAAAATGAAGCCAGAACACTACGTGGCCAGGCAGACGGACAGTCTGCAGACAGAGAGCAAGGGGTTACAGCCTCCTTCAAAGAGTGTGGCACTGGTAAACTATTACGTCACACACAAAACACGCGACAAACAAGTTAGTAGGGATGAGAATCACATTGGACCACCCAATAGGATAATATCACGATACCTACAGCAGGTGCTGACTTTATTTGATTTACGTTGCAAATTTCACAATTTTCCCGATTTTGTCACGAACAAACTTGGCAAATGATCTGCTCCTATCAAACAGGATGCTGTGCTGCTGGTTAGTGTGTGAATAGTTTAGAGCACACCACCTGTAGGATTATTAAGAAATAGCAACATTTCACCAACTCAACGTTAATGTAAAAAATTTTTTTTATAAAAAATAATTTTGGAATCAGTGTGGCGATAAACAAAGCTGAATAGTGCCCGATTCTGTTATACACGCAGGTGTGGCTCGACTTCTAAGCTCACTATTTGGGTTTGCTAGTCCGACTTTCTGAAGTTCACTGTAGTCAGTCAGAGATGTTTACATTTTTACAGTCGTTTACAATTTATTTTAAAAGTCCAATTTTAGTTGGACAAAGACAATTAGCACAAAGTAGTGTAAATGTACTGGGGGTCTAATAAAGAGTGTCTAATCTCAGTAATGCTTATTGACCGATTGAACAGAGCTACACTCCAAAATCTAGTGGAAAGCCTTCCTAGAATGAGGGAGGTCATAACAACAGGAATGGATTGGACTCCATCTGGAATGGGATGATCATCAAGCACGTACTGTATGTCAAGTTCATGTCAAGTGTCCGCCATGCAAGTGTGATTTTCTGACAATAGCCTATTGGAAGAAACGCTGGGGTGAGACAGAGCTGCTGTTTGAACGTGCTGGGATTTAGAGTACAGAAGGATTGATCAGCTCCTCTATAGCGATGCAGCTCCTGTTACACAAGTCGAACTGGTCCATCTCATATCCCTTACACACTCGCACTGTTCCGGAGTTTAATATATGGAAAAATCGGTTGTGCTAATGTTACTTATGTGCGATTTAAACTTGTGCTTTTTGCTCTGTACTGCAAAGTGAGCCGCCGGTGAAGTTTTTTTGCACGTGTTCCAGCACACTCCTGGCACTTCCCTTCTGAAGGTTAAAAATAGTCTGAGGTGCAGTGCCTCTTTGGGAAGAGAAAATGCAGCACACACTGCCTCACACACCCAGTATAATCAGGTATCTGGAACACGCAGTCATTTGAACTGCTCCCAAGGATTTATTTTGCTTGCTCACATGATGTTCGGGTCTCTCTCCTTCCTTTTTCTTGTCATCTTTTCCCCCCCTCATCTTTGTTCCTGAAGAGCAGCTGCGTGCGCCGCCCGGCCTCGCTTAACTCGGGCGCTAGAGCAAGTACGAGAGAAGAAAAGAGAGCGAGATATAGTGGTGCAGAAGTGCAAAGGAAACAGCAACTGACGGGTGAGACAGGATGTTCGTTAAGGAATAATAATAGGGTGATTAATTGTGTAGCAAGTGTGTGAGAGGAAGAGAGGATTCCAGAGATGTAGACTTATTTGTAAAGGTATTATGACTTATCACCTGACATGCTAAACGTGTGAAAGCGAGTAAATCTCCCTCTTCTCTCTCTTCCTCACTCTCACCGATAATTGAATGAATGACAAGAGCTGACACTTTGAACGGCTGCTTCCTGACATCATCCAAAAAAAGAAACCGACACAAGTGCAGTATTTCTCTCTCTGTCATGCCTCCTGTCACACACTTACTTCCCAAAGTTTGAAAAGTAGTTGCTGTAGTGGCTGCACGTCTGGACGGTCAGGATTTCAGAACTTAAGAAGCCACATTCACATTCAACCGTTTACTGCTGTTGTAATTTTCAGCTGGACCCCTGTGACCTTTGCTTGTTTAATAATCTTAGTTTTTATTAAATATAAAAGCATTACTTGTTTTATGAATAACATAGCTGGCTAGCAAAGACTGCTGGTAAGGCAGGTAGGTATTTGAGCTCTGACGTTGTGTTACTGGTTTTAATGACGGAACGTTTGGCAATAAACCAGATGTATTAAATAAGCAGCTTAGGGAGAGAGACAATTTGGTCTTGATTAATGATCAATATCAGTCATGTTCTTAGGTTAGGTTAGGCCTCCCACCCTTTCTGAAAAAAAAAAAAGTCCACCGCCCGTCTTATGATTGGTTGCAAGAATTCTGTCCCATATCTGATTAGCTCGATATTTCACACACAGTAAAGCATCTACCCAATCAGTCTCCTTTCCTAAGCCAGAGACCCAGTGGATGAATGACGGATTGGACAGAGTTGTTCTCATGGAGTTTCTTGATCAGGAATGGAAGCTACATTTCATAATCTTATAACCTCATAATCCCGTTACCCCATCATGAGGCAAACATGCAGAAAGAATATATTCATTCCAACAAGAGACAAATGATCACATGACTAATATTTATCTCATCGAACGTTAAATCCGATCAAGCTGTATCATGTCAGACTGTTCCAATTGAAGTGTTTACACTGAATTTTTATTTCGATTGGGTCTATTAGTCTGATATTAGGGTCAATGTAAACGCAGCTACTGATGTGACATCACAAAGTGGTGTGTCAAAAGTTCTCTCAAGACCTTCTCTTCTTTTAAGAACTTATCTTAGTCTTCTGTTAGCATTTTGTCTTGACATGCCGCTCTCTGGAGAACTAGGTGTGTGTTTGGATGTTGTCGTCTTCTGGATACACATCCTTTTCGGTGCGTGAATTTAAAGACTGGCACAGAATATTGATGTCGGACATATTTGTTTATGAAAAACAATATACAGTACTTGGGAGATGTGTGCGTGTGTGTTATTTTTGTAGCCTCTGCTGACTTGACATAGAAAGGAATGGAAATTCTTTTTGGGTGGAAGAAGTGTGGGCTTGAATACATTTAAATATTTTCCTCATGTAATACCAGTGGTATTTTATGTTGTTTTTTTCTCTCTTATTGGATGAAGTTTAACATTGGGCACTGGTGGCACTGGTTCGATTCCCAGCCAATGCCCAAACCCCAGCTACTGGTGGATACAGCGCCGGTCCCAAGCCCGGATAAAATTGGAGGGATGCGTCAGGAAGGACAATACAAATACAAAGCTTTTATTTGCAGAACGAATGGTCTGCTGTGGCGACCCCTTGCCGGGAGCAGCCGAAAGACCAACAACAACCTTGGTTACCACCAAATAAATGATGCCTGTGTATATACGGTGCATAAATGATCAGGAAATGCCCCAAAGCATGTTGCTTTCACATCACATCATGTAATATTTTGTATAATTTGACTGAGTCAGCTCAGTCATTATGAGGATGTCGGCGTGAGATCAGTATCAGACACCAAGGAAAACTGAGACTTCTGATATCTGTCTGTATCAGAAGTGGAAGCCTGGCCTTAGCGCTATAAAGGTCTTGAACCCATAAGTGGTTTGCACTAAAGCTCTTGACCCAGAAAGCGCAGAAAGCTGGAGTGCACTGAGAAAGGTAAAACGCGGAAAAAACTGAGGGTGTGCTGAGAGAGAGAGAGAGAAGACTTTCGTCTGTCCAAGCGTTTGTGTGTCACTGCTGTCTGGCACTTTGAGCGAAATTGAGAATTGATTGAAAGGAGTATAAATTACAGAAAGCAGTCCGGATGTGTCAAGTCGCCTTCATCCTTCTGTTCTCACATTCCCTTACTATCTCTGCATACAATGCTCTCTCGCTCTCTCTCTCTCGTTTCATCTGTCTGCGAGATCCCGCCTGCGTCTCGTCGCTGTGTGTCTGGCTCTTTGTTGGAGTCTAGCTGATGCTTAGGTGTGTATAGGTCGAGCATCCTCCCTCCTTTGCTGGTATTCTGTCTTTCTTGTTTGTTGGGTAGAGGTTGAGGTATCTTCTGTCATCTACAGCAGTCTACATTCTGTCGAAATCCTGGTGTGTCTCTCTGTTCAGGCAGGCCGTTTACTCTTGGAAGCCGTCATTCTGTCACAAGCTGATAAGATTTCCGTTAATAAACTAGCATGAGTAGTTAAGAACTAGTTGATGTCGAATATTTCTGTTTGCACTGATCCATATTTCCAGTACACCTGGTGCATTTTCTCAGAAAGTGGTTTAATTCAACTAAATGTGCTTGTGTGGTTTGTGTATAATTCTTGGGTAACACCTCAATTTGTTTCTGTTAAACACTCACTTCCTGTTCAGGCAGAACCAGGCCTTTAATCTCTGCTGTATTTGGTCTTACTGGCAGAAGATTTGAACGCTCGGTGAATAAGAACGAATATGAAACTGACAACCGACAGCTTAATCCCAGCAATAGTTGATTTGACTCATAACACACAACAATCAGGATTTTCGGGTTAAAATTACTGGCGTTTTACATAAACTGTAGGCTGGAACGTAGTCTTGCTGACTTGACATTTTCAAATGTGTCCTTAAATGAGTCTCTTTTGAAATGCAATCTTTTGAAATATTTGATCATTGCTCTGATCTTGGCTACGCTGCTTTGGACGAGTGCTTTCCTTAAATCTACATATCAGCATTGTGTGGGCTTGAAGGGCTGAGATTAAAGTTTCGCAGTTGTCTTATCATAAGGGCTTCAGAAGCTACCTAATGGGCCTAAGCCCTTCCTTCGCATATCACTGCACGTCTTTGGTTAGCTAGGTTCTCTTAATGGTCGCTGGTGACATGCTGAGAGGATCCTCTATGGACTGGTCCTCTTGGACAGCTGCAGTTTTAATTAGAAAGACGTACGTCTCTTTACCTCCAGCTCAGTGGGGAGGATTGTGCCAGATGAACAATTGAGCTCGAGCGCCTTCGCAGTAAGCGAAGTTAAAAAAATAATTGAGCGTGTTACTACACCTGTCAGCTGCTTCTTTTACCAGTGTAGTGATGGAACCGTCGGTTAGACCCAGAGACACAAAAACTCAAGAGTGAAGAATGAGCATGTGGTTTAAGAGACACTATAAGTCATTATAAAATGTGATAGAGGTTTTTGTTTTAACTCATTCTTCCTTCCTGTCTAACTGTGTACTGGAATGTGTAACATTACAGAAATGCAGTATGGCTCAGTATGAATCTGTTTAGAGGATCATTAAAGAGCACATTAAAGAGAGACATTAAACTTTAAAGAGCACATATTATTATGCTGTAAAAAATACAGTTTTTAGACGTTTCTTTTGCATTCAGATGGGTCTCGTTTCAGTGTGCATAAACAAGCACAAAAAGGTGGGGGAGGGGGATTTCCCTGCTCTCTGTCCTTTTTTCATGTTTGTACAAGTCAATTAGATTTTTTTCCCCCCTATTATGACATCATAGAAGAAGATACCCTGCCCCTGGCTTGTTGCTCATCTCTGCTGGGGCGTGGCTCAGCAGTAGCTCATTTACATAGACAATAAAACGGTGTATTGGGAGAAGGCATGAATAAATGAAGTTGAAAATGTGGGCATTAAACCAAAGATCAGTTCTTGCCATATATGGAAAATTATAGAGCATGTTCAGGAATCTTAAAATGGAGAGAACCTGACATGGTGGGAAATCATTTGAAGGCGTTCTAGCAAATTTCAAAAACCTCTGTCAGAACAACTGCTCGTGCTCTATTTTAATGTAAACTTTGAGTCACATGCAAGTAAACTTTTGTCACATGCAAATACATTTTCACGGTTTTAGCTTTTATATGCAAACTAATATTTTCCCGTAAGACTCAAAGTACCCCCTGAGCGCACAGAAAGCCTCTTCCACCAACACGGTTCCACTGCTGCAGACAGACCGGTGCGGCTGGTTGAGTTGAACCTGCAAACCTTTTACCAAACAGCCTGCGTTCCAGCTATTTCGAGCCGAACCGTTGTGTAATCGGATTACGTAGGTGTTTCCGAATACTTGGCCTAAAAATACCAACCATGGAAGCCTGTATTCTTCAAATTTCTGGCTTTGTGTTTTATCTTCCAGGCCTTTAACACTAACGCTCATTACATGCAATGTACGAAATACATGCTTTGATTGAATTTTTGATTTTTTTTTTTTCATATGTACAGCTTTACTGTAGGGTTACTCTGTTCTCCCAGATGTGCTGCAGTAGCCGGCAAAACAGTTGTTTCTTCAACAGACCATTGATTCACTGTTATGATATTGATTGTGCTGGGGTTTTTTTTTTCATTTTTTTTTTTCTTCCAGCAGTAATTTTTAAACACTCCCACACTGTCTGTGTGTGTATCTTGTATAATTGTGGCCATATGAATACCCAAGCTGCTGCCATGGTGACAAAATACTCCTGTATCTCAGGATCTAGTGTCATGGCTTCCTCGATGAGTGTAATGCATCTGATTTTATTGACTGGGGGAAAAGAGGAGAACTGATTTGAAAGTAGGCACCGGATCCAGTTCCATGTTGATAGAAAAGCATCAAACGTTTGCTCTCTCTCTCTCTCTCTCTCCCCCTTTTTTTCTGTCTGTCTGTGTTGATGTCTGGGAGTTAGAGCTACATTACTGCCTCTGTCTGGAGCCAGCAGTAACCCTACACCTGACAGAGACAGACAGCAAAAGAAAGAGAGGGAGGGAGTAAAGAAAGAGAGGACGGAGGAGAGGGTAGTGGGGTCAGTTGCTCTTTTTGCAGTCTACTCCATACAGAGGTCATTTAAGTGTGCACAAAGCAGCAGTCCACACACACACACACACACACACACACACACACACACACACATACACACACAGAGACACACACACGTGTATATACTCATAAACACTCATTTGGCCCCCTATTCCCTTTGCTGCAATATACCGAGTGATGATGATGTAATCCTCAGCAACAGCATACAGAGTAATGGCAATGCCTCCCTGGCAGCGTTGCCTATAGAGTTATGGCTTATTGAATTGTCAAGGCAACACAGAAACGGAGAAAGAATATGCCAGCCTCCCTTTTTTTCTTCAGGCGCTCAGACAGAGGGAAAGGCAAGAAAACGACAAAAAGCACTAGATTATGAGATTAAGAAACCTAAGTCTGCAAAATGAAATTTGTCAGGCGATTAAACCTTCAATCCCTCATCCTGTCATCCTGACAATAATAATAATAGTTAATGTGCTCTTATTTATTTTGTGATGGGGGTGAGGAAGGGTGGAACAGTAGTTCGGTATGATATTGTGTCATGTCTGTGTGCATGCACATACCTGTGTTTAAGCCTAAATGACATGAGCTCAGTATAGAGGGAGGGTAGGTCCAGCAAAACACAAAAAAAGTGCTCAGGTGGATTGAAAATGAAGCAGACATATGTGAGGTATATTACATTAGCTGAATTATGCTGATATTAATTCATTGATTTTTGTGATGTAACAGAAACAGAGCATTCATAGGCGGTAATATTCATTCATTCATCGTTTGTACCGCGTTCATCCTGTACACTGGACAGGGTGCCAATCCATCACAGGGCACAAATGCACCCACCCACCCCACACTTATTCATACATAACAGGCAATTCTTTTGGGAACACCAGTTAGACTAATCTGCATGTCTTTAGACTGTGGGAGGAAACTGGGGTATGTGGAGGAAACCCACAAAGCATGGGGAGAACATGCGAACTCCACGTACACACGATGAACCCATTGAGCCTGGAGGTGTATCTTGTATTACGTACACACGACGCGCTGTTACCTACCGTTACATTCTGTGAGGAACGCCAGGAACGTCTATGCAATTCTGTAAGCGTGTCACATGTGTTCCTCACCAACTATAATGATAGACAGTTTTCTCAAGAGAAGAATGCCACCTAACAGACGATACTGTGAGTGTGTCACGGACGTTCCTCACCGTATGTACCAGTAGACACACGACAGGCAGAATCATAGGCTCACAGAACATCGGAGGAGCTTGAGGAGCGGCAGCAGGTCGACCATACACTCCATTCGCAGGTACTGGTTTAGGATCTGCACACAGACAGAGGTGCAGGTAAACCTTTAATGTATAAAATGGTGTGTAATCCATAAATGTATGTTTTTCAGATCCATGTTCTCAAAGCTTTAAGTCATTTCAGTTCTGTCTAAAACAAATGTCTGTCCAGGTCTCTTTCTTGAACTTGAACAGCTTTTAGCTCACCTTTACATTATGTGCTGAGGATACCTTGATGATCAGTTAATCTCACAAGCCAGATGTTGGTTTTTTTTGTCGTTTTGTTTTGTTTGAACAGTGCTGACGGTGCAACTGGGGAATCATAAGCGTTTCCTGGATTGATACGAAAGTTGTTTCCAATCCAATGACTTGGAAAAGCTCAGTGTGTCAGTGTTTTTTTTTTTTTTTTTTTTTTTAGTCAGCCACCAAATGCTGTAGGTGCACATACTCTGGAGTAAAGATAGACAGATTGCAACCTTGAAGATGCTGAAGCTTGTGACAAGAAAAGTGTACAATAACTATTAATGGCTATAAACGAAGCATCTCAAGCTGAGACTTGTAATCTCCCAGTAAAGAGCTCAGCCTTGCGTTTTCTGTTTGTGTACGAGAACATCAGTTCAGAATTGTTATCTACTACACACACACACAATGTATGAATATGCATAAAGGCTAGAACAGTAGTTCGGTATGATATTATGTCATGTCTGTGTGCATGCACATACTTGTGTTTAAGCCTAAATGACATGAGCTTAGTATTGTATTATGCTAGAGCAGCAGCGCATGTGTTTGTTCATGTGCGTGTGTGTGTGTGTGTGTGTGTGTGGCCCGAGGCCTGGTGATCCCTTTTTCAGCCAGGGGATTTCTTGAGCACTCAGCCCCTGCGTGTGGCCTGGCTCATCTCCAGAGGAGCAGGCTGCCCTGCCTGTGCCACACACGGCTCCCTGGAGGCCCGGCGTAGACAAAGCTGGGCTCCATCCAGCTCACTCGCTCACGTACCTCCTCCCTCCACGCAGCTGGCACTCTCCCTCTCTCTCTCTCTCTCCCTCTCCCTTGCTCTCTCTTGCTCTCTCTCACTATCTCTGATAGCATTTTCCTTTGATGCCCACTATCTCCAGCAGACACACACCCTCCCTCTTCTGTTCCTTGGGAATGCTTACACACAGGCACGCTTCACCGCAGCTGTTCCGGCCACTGTGTGGCACTGTACTTGGCGCACACGTCGCCGTGTGTGGCCTCATATCTCAAACTGCTGCATATTTGGGTTAATAAATTTCCTCGCTTTTACTGTACGCCAGCCAGATCGGTAGAAGCGTCCAGTCTACACCACCCACCGCGAGCCGCGTACAGAGAGATGGAGATGGAGATGGGTGGTCCCTCCATAGGGTTTTAATTAGGTTACACCAGCCGCTCTAATGAGTCTAAACCGCCGAAGTCACACGCGCAAGACACATGTGTCACACGCGCACAATAATCCTGCATGCGTCTGGTAACCTATTTGCACCGAGTGTGTTATATCTGTGTAGGGCAAATGCATGACTTGGTTCAGTACGATTAATCATTGATCCGAGCAACGCGCTAACGACGAGCACATTCACCTCGTGTGGATGACGCTTTTATCCAAAGGGACTTACAAGTGAGACGGTATACAAATGAGCAGTTCAGCTTGGTGACCCTGTGAGTCACCTTCCGATCAGTAGCCCAGTGCTTCAACCACTGAACAACCGCTTCCTTTTTGAATACATTTACATGTTCCTCTTCTCAGAACACCTTTGCCCAAGGGGTTATTACATCAGGGATTTGTACTTTTTTTTTTTTTTTTCCTCCTTAGTTTGTTTTTGACCTTTACCACCTAGTTAATCCTTCCCTATTATAAGACAGCTAAAACCAGGCCTAACCCATGCTTCCTCTAAAACATGTCTAGACAGCTCGCCACATCTTTTCAGACGGCGTAAAACAATCCGAGGGAAGCATTATCTGTCCTCTTCTGCATACACACACTCATAGATGCACCTGATTGGCCAGTGTCGCCGTGATTGACAGGTGAGAGAGCGTATGTCAAGAAATGTCAGCTAATATTTGGCTCAGGTGTCTCTAATAGATGTCTGCTATGGTAGAGGGGTAGCTCAGTGGTTAAGGTGTTGGATTACTGATCGGGAGGTCCCAGGTTCAAACCCTAGCACCCCCAAGCCACAACTGTTGGGCCCCTGAGCAAGGCCCTTAACCCTAATGAGCAGTGTTGGGTGTAACGCCTTAGAGTACTTGGATTACTTTTTTGGTGTAACGAGTAATGTAAAGCGTTAGGTCCGCCATTTAAGTACTCAGTAATTTAGTTCTATTTTCAAAAATGTAATCCGTTATTCAGACAATTTATGTAATCCGTGAGCCAGACAGCAGTCATTCCCAATCCCCTGCTGTTATACCCCCATCTCACCTATGTGACTATACGATGACCGACGTGAAGAAAGATGGAAACTTAGGGCCTGTCCACACGGAGACGCGTTTCGCTGTATACGTATAAATTTTTTATCGTATTGGCGTTTCGTCCACAC
>JAOVVA010000044.1:7257171-7274152 GCA_028565275.1 Leiocassis micropogon
AAAGGGAGAATATCACTAATGACTGTTAGAGGAACCTCTTCTCGTTTACACATGCCAGTAGTTTTCAAGCCTTTTAAAAACCACATCGAGTCCAGACAGACCCCTGCCCCCACATTCAAAAACCAGTCTGCGTGGTCGTGCCCCAAACACCAGAGCAGACAATAGCAGCTGTTCCTCCTGACTATGCAAAACTTTTCTTTAAGAATGAGTTTTCATGATCTTTTTAAGCACCAAGCTCTTTATCGAAATAGATTGACCTGTTAGTGTGTGCGTGAGAGGGTATCGTGACACCTGGGATGTATATTTAGGAACTGAAAAGGACATTACTAAGCTCTTACACGAGAGAGAGAGAGAGAGAGAGAACTTGTGCGTGTGAGACAGGCTTATATTTTTGCAACACGAGAGCTGACAAAAGAAGAAAAAAAATTCAAGCACATGAAATTCTACACCGCTCTATTGCTGTCTCTTTTATTCTTGTAGTTTAAGTTTAAATTTCAGTTTCAGGGCGCTTCATTAGCATGATAAAACCAGTCTATTTGAGTTGCCAACATGTGGTATGAAAAGTATTTGAATATCAAAGGATAATAAAACATGACATTTGAAATTCGTTTTTAAAACGAATTCAATTTCCCAGGCTTCACTGGCAATCGCTCAGACGTGCACTTTGTATTGGCGAATTCGAAGTTTACAAATAATCTGAATATTAAAATGATAAAGAAATAAGAACACATCTGGCAACATGTTGACGTGTTAAACGGTGTGAAAAACAATATAATAATCTCTCTGTCACTCCAGGACGTTATGCAGGGGAGTAGATTAGACACCCTGACGCCATCGCAGCCATAGGTGTCTGTAGTGGGAGGAGCTGGCCGGCCGCTTAGCCAATAGGGTGCAAGGATGGAGGCGCCACAGTTTTAGCTGTGGGGATGTGTGTTTGATTTTAGGTGTGTGCTTTGGATTATTTTCTTCCTTCCTCCCTTGATCCTTCATCATCTCTCCATCACAGACGTCCACTTGAAAGCAGGGTTGTGCGCGTGTGTTTGTGGAAGAGAACGCATATTTGAGCGCTTGAGTGAGAGCTTTACAGATGTCTGAAATGGCCGAGATCACCGTTTCACACACGATATTTTATACTCATTGATTTCCAAGTAGTATTAAAGTCATACTGTAACGGTGTAACGCAACTCACACGTGTTGCACTTTATAAGCAGCGTCTGGGAGCTTGAGGCCTGATGTACTTTGATAAACAACAGCTGTAAATATGCGCACTCGAGCATAAACTGTGTACACGGTCAGAAAAAAGCCTCGTAAGGGAGAACGCAGTTCCATGCGTAATCATGCGCTTTGGCCTGAGCATGCGGTTTGTGTTTGTATATAACTCCGAGACTGCTCACTAATCTCTCTCACTCCTCTTATTTTTTTTTGTCATTACTGCATTGTCGGGGTGACCCCCGCAACCACAAGTTATCAAAACAATCGTCCATAAGAAGCCTACGCGCACACACTCATGCACAGACACACGGAATGCCATATTCATCTTCCACATATAGTAACTCTTTGTGTCTTTAAGAGATTCCAGATGCTTGCACATACACGTGCCTGTCCGCCTCTTCTGTGTGTATTTAAACCTTTAGTGGATTCAGATGTGTGCTTGTGTGCAGGGCTCGCTGCTGGCTGACTCAGCTGATTAAGAGCGTTTAATAGGCACCGTGGGTCAGATCCAGCTCTTCGACTGTACTGTGATGATGCGAACACGATCCCGAGGTGTGTTACACCTTAGTAGCAGCATCAATCATGCTTGTATTGTATGAATGATCCATGTGTCTTCTGTGGAATTATGAGGCCTTATCTTGTTATCTCACCGTCAGGAGACACCCGCACATCCAGACACAGCACTGGATTTCGGTTTAATATTTTGAAAACGATGTGCCCGCGCTCTCGTTCGCTATTTATTACGCAGGATCTTCTTTATGGAGCGTTACACAGCAAGAGCGGAGACATCAAACAGAAAAAAACAACACAAACACACAATCGGGTGCCACGGTTAATTAAAAACTTCCAATAACTATCACAAAGCGAATTAAGACATCTTTACGTTTTAAATGCATTACTAATAAGGTCCACCGAAGTGTATGTTAATGCTCCATCTGATATATTCTTCAAATTATACAATAATTTATACTTCAAACTCTACTTTATTTTATTTCTCCAAATGAGCCGTTTCAGTTTGTATGTGAACGAGCTACCGCTGAGCCACAGTCCGCAAGAGGGGGAGCAACAAGCCGCAGAAGGGGAATGTCTTGTATGTGGTCACAAAAGCGGAGAAATCTAATTGGCGTGTTTAAAACTAAAAGCATGGTGAATTTTGCATAATAGGTACCCTTTAATGGTTAACGAGTAAAATTCAAAAACATTGATACACTATGGGTATTTATCAGAACCAGAAAGAGTTTTATTGCCAAGTACGCTTGCACGTAAAAGGAATTTTTTTGGTGACAGAGCTTCCAGAACAAAACAATGACAAGTCAAAACAACACGACAAAAAAAAAAAAAGTAAATAAGTTAACAACAACATAAATAAGTTAACAATGAATGGAGTAGGGTGTGGGGTTCTCTTAAATAAGTAAATATCTGTGGTATTGCACACAATATTGCACATATATTTATTGCATAGTGAGAAGAATTTTTTACTGTTCATGAGGTAAATTGCCTCGGGGGGAAAAAAAAAACTGTTTTTGTCCCTGATTGTCCTGGTGTTGGGTGCTCTGTAGCGTCGACCCAACGGCAAAGTTCAAAGAGAAGATGGCCTATGTGAGGGGTCCAAAGTGATATTCCGAGCCCTTTTCTTCACTCTGAATATATACAGTTCTTGCAGCCGTCCTTTGTCGTCTTCTGATGTCTGATTTTGTAGCTGAGCCAAACCAGACAGTTATTGAAGTGACCGATTCAATGACAGCTGAGTAGAACTGTGTGAGCAACTCCTGTGGCAGGTCGAACTTCTTCAGCGGGCGAAGGAAATACAACCTCTGATGGGCCTTTTTAACAATGGAGACAAAATGAATGTCCCACTTCAGGTCCTGAGAGATGGTTGTGCCCAGGAACTGGAATGACTCCACTGCTGTCACATTGCTGTTCATGATGGTGACTGGGGGAAGTGCAGGTGGGTTCCTCCTGAAGTCCACGATCATCTCCACTGTTTTGAGCGTGTTCAGCTCCAGGTTGTCGTGACTGCACCAGACAGCCAGCTGCTCAACTTCACTTCTGTATGCAGACTCGTCACCGTCCTGGATGACGCCGATGATTGTAGTGTCATCTGCAAATTTCAGGAGCTTGACAGTGGGGTCTGTAAAGGTGCAGTCATTGGTGTAGAGGGAGAAGAGCAGTGGGGAGAGAATGCATCCATGAGGGGCTCCAGTCTTGGTGGTGCGGCTGTTGGACATGAATTCCCCCCCCAGTCTCACTAGCTGCTGCCTGTCTGTCAGAAAGCTGGTGATCCAATGATGGATAGAGCTAGGAACAGAGAGCTGGGTTAGTTTAAGTTACGGTATATAGTCGTTCATATTCATCGACTGGCAAGCCACAACAGAGTGGCTACACCTACAACAGTGCACTTGTTGCTGAATTGTATACAACAAGTAATTTAAATGGAATTGCTCCTACATATTTTCTGCCTAGGGATCGGTGTTCGTTCTCTGTTTTAGCTTTCGCCATCACACCTAAACACACACGCACACCGTTGCTCCACAAGCTTTGGAGGGTGAGGGTAAAGACCAAGAATTAGAGAGAAGCGGCTAAGACATAAAAAGCCTGGCTACTGATGAGGTCAAAAAGGTCATCCCATCCCGTCACGCTTCAGCATGTGCCCCGCGCAGGTGTCCTAGCAACCGGAGTAAATATGTAACTCATACACACACACGCACACAAAAAAACTACTATTTTGCAACGTGTCCAAAATGAAAGCAAGTAGAAGTGGAGGTTTCTCAGAGATCTTTGTAGTGCTGTGGTGTGTTCAGAATGTGACAATTATACTTAACCACAATGAGTAGACAGGGTTATATAGGGCATGCTGAGCTTTGTAAGTGTAGACACTCTCGCTGTATGCATGTGTCCAGGTTAAAAGTCAACATTAGGACGATTTGATATAGCATTGACGTGTTTATTTACAAAAAAATAATAATTTAAAAAAACAGTGATTTTATTTTATTTTTTCACCTGATGAGACTTTTACCAGGCAGGAAAACTCCTAATTTCTTCCAAAAGTTGATCACCGTGTTGATAGGATGCCCCCAGGTGCGTGGTTACACACTAGTCCATGGCTCCTGCTCCAGTCCTGCAGGACGAGTGTCCAGCACAGTATGTAATCCTCCAGCACTTAACCACACCCACTGAACCTAATCTAGTAACAGATTAGTTGAATCAGCTGTGTTTGAGCAGAAGAATCACCAAACTGTGTATTATGCATGCCCTTCAGGACTGGAGTTAAAGATCCCGGCATTAGCCTCTCACACATACACTCACTTCACTTTACAGATGTGAATACAAAAGCATTGGATAAGGTCTAAATGAAGGTGTGCTCTGGAAGCGCAGTATGTTAGCTGAGCAGATGTTGGACGCGGAGTAAATCATTTGCCAGCACACTAGCACAAGAGCAATTGACAAAACGCGATAGACGCGAGCAGAAGTGTAGAGTCTTAAAACGCTATCATGCACTCGCGTATCTTCCACATGGCTTCTACTGCAGCCATGCTTTTATGCCACGTATAAGGGTTGATGGCTTGTAAAAGGATTACGCGTAGACAGACAAATGGTTTGCTATGTGATTTGTAATGGTCTGGTATAATAACGTTAAAGATTTAAAAAAAGAAACTGCACATAAAAGTACAGAAATGTTCAGTAGGTACTGGAGGAGACGAATATCCCTCACTGCAACACAGCTGCAATGTATTTAATTTATTTAATGTATCTACTAATATTTTATTTATTTGCATATTTGTCACACTTAAATGATTCAGCTTATCAAAAACTTTTTAATAATTTCGTAAATGTAATTAACCACATTTTCTGGAAACTCACTTAAATTTCGCTTGCCACTGATTACTGCCAGACCTGTTGACTCAAGAAATCACTTTAATATCACCTGTCTGACAAAAGTGAAGCACAGTAAAAGTTCTCAAAAAGCAACACATCAAGAACAGATGAGAGAGAAAGAAATTGAGGCACTGGGACTCCACAAATTGAGAAAATTTGGACCAGTGGTGAACCTTCCCAGGAGTGGCCGGCCTACCAAACTAACTCCAAGAGCACAATGACCTACTCGTCCAGGAGCTCATAAAAGAACCCAGAACAACATCTAAAGAACTGCCTCAGTTGATGATGGAAAAATGGGATCAATGGAAAAGTTCCAAGACGAAAGCCACTGCTGAACAAAAAGGCCCGTCTCAAATTGCCAAACCAATATATTGATTATCCCAAGAGGCAAATATTCTGTGGACTGATTAGACAAGAAGTTAAAATTTTTAACGGGCCTTTTTGTTCAGCAGTGGCTTTCGTCTTGGAACTATTCCATTGATCCCATTTTCCATCATGAACATTGACCTTAACTGAGGCAGTTCTTTAGATGTTGATGTTCTTAACTTTTTGCGTACATCAGGCGGAAAACTAAAATAGCGTTTCATAAAAAGAACATCACCAGTCAAACATGGTGGTGGTAGTGTGATGGTCTGGAACTTTGCAGCTTCAGGACCTGAAAGACTTGCCACGTGCTCTTCCAGAAAATTCCTGAAGGAGAATGTGTGGCCATCAGTTCGTCACCTCAGGCTCGAGTACGCTTGGGTTGTGCAGCAAGGCAATGACTCGAAACACACCAACAAGTTCTTCAGTGAACGGCTCAAAAAGCACAAAATTAACGTTTGGGAGTGGACTAGTCAAACTCGGACTTAAATCCGATTGAGATGCTGTGACGTGACCTTAAACAGGCTGTTTATGCTCGAAAACCCTACAATGTGGCTGAATTCAGCAAAGAAGGGTGGGCCAAAATTCGCAAGCACTTGATTGCAGTTGTTGCCGCCATGGGTGGCACATCCAGTTATTAGGTTTAAGAGGCCATTACTTTTTCACATAGGGCCAGGCAGGTTTATACAGCTTTTTCCCCTTAAATGAAATCGTCATTTAAAAACTGCATTTTGTATTTACTCTGGTTATTTTGGTGTAATATTAAAATTATTTTGATGGTCTGGATCATCAAGTGTGACAAATATGTTAAAAAAACAAAACAACCAGAAATACTTTTTCACTCCACTGTAGCTTCCCAGTCAGTATCACAGGCGATCCTGGGAACACTGGCTGTGAGGTACATAATGAATGCGGACCGGTCCATCGCATGGCACCTTACACACACCCATTTATAAATCATGTGCAGCCTGACTGTCCACTGGGAGGTTTTTGGAGGTAGGAGGAAAGCCATAACCCAAGATGGACCTGGGAACGCTGGCGCTGTGGGCTGGTAGAGCTGCACACTGCACCACTGTGCAGCACCGCTGGCTAGTAAGCTTTACTCAGCCGATTGGGCGTTTAAGAAGGTCGCCATAGCAACTAAAGCAAAACAGTAGAAGAAAAACACTACCTATGCTTATTTTACATTTTACCTTGTGCCTTTTCTGAAGTCCATCAGAAATGCATCATGTTATAATATAAATCCAATTAAGATTTAAACAGTTCAAATTTAAATGATGATAATGGGGGGGGGGGATTTAATATTTAAGATCATCATGACTGATGGTTTTATGGTCTTACAGTAATCATGACCCACATATGGTGTGTGTATTGAACAGGGAGGAAAAGAAGGATGAATTTACTGTTCCTGAAGTTTTAAACTATTTTGGCTACGCTCCTGCTTTCTCAACTGTATCACTGTGTTAAACTTCTAGCTTGAACCAGAGCTATATGTTCACCGTTGTCAGGCATTTGGATCTGTTTAATCCAGCCTCTTTGATGCAAGAGCCTAATGCGCGCGCACACACACACACACACACACACACACATATATATTGATCCAGTGCACTCAGACATTAAAGCGTTGAGTAGATGCGAATGGTTTTTCTCTGATTGTGTGTTAGTGTGGGTTGGTGGGAATATTCATCACCTGAAGAGAGAGAGAGAAAGAACAGACTAGATAGATAGATGGATAGATAGATAGATAGATAGATAGATAGAATTGTAAACATGAATGTGTGTATGTGTTTTTGTACTTTGTGCTGTCTAGCTGTGACAGCTTTATCATGTTGGGAGCAGAAATGGCAAAAGCTAAAAATATCCCATAAACCCGTTCACCCCCACCCCGCCCTGTGCTCCGGATAAACTCTCCAGCCCTGCCGCGGATCGCTCCACCCTCTCGTTAAATGCAAGCTGTTCCCGCTGCACATTCCACATGGCAGAGCAAACCATCATACAGCCAGAATGGGGGTGAGGGCTTTACTCGGAGTCCTCAAGCAAATGACGCCTAAACAAATCTCTTGGAGTGATGGAATGCAAACAATAGCATATATGCACATCTGTGTGTGTGTGTGTGTGTGTGTCTGCCGATGTACAAGTGTAGATGAGAATGCGTATACACCGTCATGCAAGTGTGTGTCTTTGTATCTGTATGTGTGTGTTTGGCCAGCTGTGCAGCATGCATGTGTACATTCTCCAGGCTGAGCAGAGTGGGGGGGGGGGGGGTGTTGAAAAAACAGCAGCCAAATTCCTCTGTCTTCATGAACACATACAGAGCACCAGCACACACACTGTGTAAAACATCACCACGACAACTGCGTGACTCTGCGTGTGTGCGCACACGCGAGGTAGAGAGAGGTCTGGGTTGTAGAGATGACGCTAATTGAAGCAACGACCAGGCGTGGTGATGTCGTCATGCCATAATTTCACCCTCCTCTGTCCCTCTAGTCTAAACAGGAAGTGGTACGGCTCCTGGTTTTTCACCTCAAGAGCAGGGTCACACACACTACACACAGGGTACGGGCGTGTTTTTCCCCAACTGCTGGAGATGGGCTATGGGAGGGTATATTAAATACTAAATAATTCAGGTAATAAACCAGTAAGCCAGCACATACTTGGTGTGTAACGCTGAAGTTAGGCGAGTAATGTAGTAAACTTTGTGTTCAACTTAACTAGAAAGTAGGAAGTCATAGCTCGGAATTATGTCAGAATTATGTCATATATTTATTTCTGTGCTCAAATTACAAAGTGATGGATGCTTTCATCTTTATCTGTTATTAACAACAGTCTGGTCCATAAATACTGTATAGCCAAAAGTATGTAGACACCAAGAAGTTAGCAGCAAATAATCCTGTAGTGTGTCTTTTGAGGGTCTTTGTAGTGTTGTAACATTTCCCCTTTACCTTCCACACATGTTCCAGCATGACCGTGCCCATGAGTGCAAAGCCACGCCCAGGATAGAGTGTCCTGAGAGCTCAGAGCCCTGACCTCAACCCCACTGAACACCGTTGGGATGAACTGGAACGCTGACTATGTGCCAGGTCTGACCTCACTAATGTTCTTGTGGCTGAATGAGCACAACTCCTCAGCGCTACGTGCCAAACTCTAGTGGAAAGTCTTCCCAGGAGAGTGCAGGCTATCATCATCGTCAAGGGGTGGACAAACTCTCAGACAAGCACATGTGGGTGTGATGGTCAGATTACAACCCTTTGGAGATATAATGTAACTAATATGTGCGTATGTGCCGGTCAAACGTTTGGACACGCCTTACAATTAGACGTTTTTTCCCCGTTGTAGAACAATACTGGAGATTTAACACAGAACTGTGAAATAACACACATGGCATTAGGTAATTAGACAAGAAGTAACAAAAAGAGTCAGTTGCTCTTTTATCATGAAAGTCAGCTGTTCTGGAATAGTTCTTGCAAAAACAGTATTGTCAAGTGCATTTGCAAAACCCATCAAGCTCCATGATGAAACTGGCTCTCATGAAGATCATCCCAGGAAAGCAAGACCAGGACTTACCTCTGCTGCAGAGGAGACGTTCATTTAGAGCAGGGCTCTCCAAATCCAGTCCTGGAGGGCCAGTGTCCAACACAGTTTGGTGATTCTTCTTCTCAAACACAGCTGATTTCACTAATCTGTTAATTACTAGGCTCAGTGGGTGTGTTTAGGTGTTGGTGGATTACAAACTGTGCTGGTCACTGGCCCTCCAGGACTGGATTTGGAGACCCCTGGTTTAGAGTAACCAGCCTCAGAAATCACCAATTTAGCGCAGTTATGAAGGCTTTACAGAGCATAAGTATCGGATACATTGCACTGTTGTAAAGGCGATTACTGCATATTTTGGACGCCTTCAGCGTTGTTCAGATGTCACTTGGTGAGTTTGGGGTTAAGGATGACTTCCTGACTAAGTTTAATGAGGAATTCTGATTGAATTCCCCAGACGAAATACTGCCTGACAACAAAATAATTTATAATAAATAACCACATGCAACGTTTTAGTGTAACTTACTCCAATCTGTCACCGTAAACAAATTATCCCTCACCATGTAGCTAACATTATGATTTTTAGTTTTATTCCCATGCACTGTGATATATTCTTTCTTTCTGTTGAATATATTTGTTCAACTTGGGGAATATTTTATCCTGTTCAGGTTGGCTGTGGACTGGGGAACGCTCCGTGTGAGGTGGAACTATATAGATTGGACGAGACACCAGTTCATCAGTGTGTCGGGCATATTCACACACTCTCTTTACACTCGTTTCCTTCCACCTTCTTTTTCCAGGAGATGGGAGAGAACCGGTTTTGTGATAGAAAATATAAGATTGTGGAGCCTGAAAGAAACATCGAGCTCTAAACATTGGCTGAAGAACCCCAATTAGGTTGTGTTAAATTACACTGTCTATTAATTTAATATAGTTGTGTGTGTGTGTGTGTGTGTGTGTGTGTGAGAATCTGTGCGCCATCTAATTTACTTTCATATGTACTGTATATTGAATTATGTTGACTGTTCGTGTCCTATTTGTGTTATTTTTATCTGCAGCTAGTGATGAGACTGTTAGGTCTGAGCTAGTTTGTACTGCGTGTGTGTAAGTTTAAGGTTCATGGCCTCTGGTCGTCTGTACACACACTCGGCAGTAATCAGGAGTAGTATGGATGTGCGCTTTATGACTACACATAGTCTTCGCAAAGCGTGTGTGTGTGTGTGTTTAGCTTAGTGGCTCTTTCTGGTCTGGTGGTTTTCATGTTTGTTAACAGATTGCGTATCCTGTAATTGCAGGGCCAGGAAGGAGCCACTCCCATACAGGAAGAAGACATCAGATCACTGGTAGGTAAGAGGAGACCCGTGTGTGTGTGTGTGTGAGTGTGTTCTTGAGAGCGGATCAGCGCATTAATAGATTATCGATGCACTCGCAACCAAGCTGGACGAAGGAAATGGGCTTAATGATATTTGATACAACATGCACAACTCAAACACACGCATTTGTTTAGACACTATAGCTCATCATCTACACACCAAACAGATGGAATGAGGTATCAGATTTTAATAAATAAGAAACTACTTGCACACCGACACAAACGCATTTGACTATTTAGTATCGTCAGCCGTGTAGTCGGGATGTGCTTGCCGGAGGTCTCTTATGAAGTGTTTATAAACCCGTCTTATTGTTGTACGAGACCATCGTGTAACGGCGCAGGCGCGAGCCGAAATGATTCTGACGTCACTGCGCCATTTCATCCGGAGAAAAACACGCCTGTAGAATTGATGTTCAGCCGCGAACCTCCGAGCGTTCTTTGAGAGACGACTCTTTCCAGCATTAATTGCACACAGCTGTAGCTCGTTAAACATTAATTGGCAATTAATCAGAATGAAGAAATAAAGGAACCGCACGAGCGATGCGACGCGCGGAGCGAGAGGAAATAATTTCCACTGGAGAAAAGAAAAAGAGCCTGCTTTTGTTTCTTACATCTTCTATATATAGTGTGTTTCTTCCTTCCATGTCTCTATACTTCCACTTGCCTGGGTGAAGAAGTGGCAGATGTGTGGCACTCCTAATGCCAGGTGTAAACCGCTATGACTAACGTCCGTCCCACACGAGACGGAATCACGTGAGACGGCTGTGGAGCGGCCATGTTGAATAGACGTCACGTCCTGAGTCGAGCAGACCCGAAGGAATGGGGTGTTGGTATTGTCAGAAAATTCATTTGGAGGGCAGGAAGTAAAAAGCAGGATGGACGGAGATGGGGCGAATGGTAGTTGACGAGGCATTTCCTGTTATGAAGGTGTATTAGAGATAAGTGACTACGTTGTCCTCCAGACATCCTTCTATTTCAGCAAACTACTGAAAGCATGCAAGCATGTGGTTAGGTTGACGATGGTGAATAGCTTTTCTTGTACTGTCCTGTGCGTTAACCTAGCAACAGGGATCCCCTCAGTGGACGTTGGACTACTCTCAGGAAGGTCGCTCTCGATAAGAATTTGTGCCAAATGCTCAAATGTAAACAAACATTCAACACTGTGCCACTCGACGTTAACATTATTGTCGTTTGGTCCAGTGAGCCGCCATTGAAGACGCGTATCATTGCAAAGCAAGAGAGAAGCGTGATTAGAGCTCATTGCAGTGGCTTGGCGCTTGGTTGGATATTTACGTTTAACTCCTGTTGTGTTGCTTAGTTGTTATTTTAAATCTGTATCGCATGTAGCAGTAAGACTCCACCCTGCAAAATGCTTAACTAGCGTTAGTTATCATTGTTGCATTTTGTTGTTTGAGGAAACGATAACTTTAAAGTTAACTTCTAGAAAGTGATCACTGCACACAAACATGATCCAACTCTCTTGTGCCTTCCAAACAAATGACAATTTGGGGTTTTTTTCTTGGTCATTTTCTTGGAAATACACGCTCACCCAACAACCCTAATCACCACCATACACAAACTTTGCTTCTTGATTAAATCTCCTTATAGGTTCTTAGTGTGATTAATAGGAGCAACCGCAAAGGACCCAAACCATGGGCATGACATCATGTGCAAACAACCTATTTCAAACAAAAGGATTTTTTTTTTTAGTTGACTGGCACATTTCCACTGTCTCCTACTTGGTGACCTAACCTTCATAGTGGAGTGTGTGTACATTCTGGCTACTCTCATACTGGAAGTCATAGAAGATGCACAAAAAGCACCTTGCACAAAAGCGAGGACGGTAACAGACAAACTGCACAGTGAGATGCAAGACTTGTCGCTTGCTAGTGTGAATGCAGCACTTGTGTCTGTTAGCTCCTCCTCGAACAGCTCTGGGTCTGGATTGCATTGTGCCTTTATTTTTAAGCCGCTCTGATAATTCAAACCATTACTTGTTTAAAAAAAATAATAATTTTTAAGTGTATTAGCTGTGAGTTTTCTTGTGTGTGGTATTGGATCAGGAATGTTGACAAATTTACTTGGAACTAAAACTTTGAGAATAACACAGAGTGTAGTCTCCATGACAGTGTCCTGTTTTATCTGTCTCCAGCCCTGTGTCTCTCTGTCTCCCTGTCTCTCTCTCGGCACTAGTGAAACGTCGGGATAAGTGCATTAGTGTAGCAGGGGATTATAGAGAGAAATGAAAGGAGTCTTGTGTTCTGTTTTCTGCACATCAAAAGTCCTGGTTTGACTTGAACGCCCCTTATCGTCAACAGAAGCAGAACTAAATAAACAAGCGTATCTCTTTGTCGTATTTATAAAGCCGTATGATGTCACTGCATTGAAAGTTAGCAGGTTTCTGAAGAGACGCTGCTTCTCGACTTCCTCTGTGAAACGCTGTCTTCGCGTGTAGTCTTTAACAACAGGGAAAGTGTTTGAGACTCAAACAGCTGTGTCTTTAAAGTCTGCCCTCATACCCCTGCACTCTTTACCACAGATGCACCAGCATTTTGCACCTACAACACACTATTACATAGACGTGTATGTATGTGGGTGGGTGTGGGTGTGTGTGGGTGTGTGTGTGGGTGTCATCCACATAAGTGTCCATATTCTCACAGTTGTCCCAGCGTCTGCAGTGTCTGCACAAGCTATGGTTAAAGGGACAATATGTTATTCACAGAGTCAACCACTTGCTCTGAATTGATGTTTTCTAACAAAACTACATTTCTAACTAAAATAATTTATCTTTGCTGATGCTTTTCCTACTTTGTGTCAGGCAGCCTTCAGACGGTGTTTTTCCAGATTCACGTTTACACAGGAAGTGACCTGTAACAAATCTCACCCTGGATCCGCCTCTGTTTACATGTCAAACTAATCCATTTGTTTATCCCCTGCGTCTTCTCTCTGGCTGAACCGTGACCGCGCTAATGTTTTAAATCAGTCACCTGAAGCGAGGTCGGGGTAATCCTTCTCTTTCTCTGCAGACGAATCCGCTTCTGTTTACACATGCAGCCTTGAGACCGTTTCTAGAAAGATCCTGTCCTGTTAGGATCCGGAGGCATTCACGCTTAACGTTTACTTACTTACTAGAGGTTCCTGATGACCGAGTGCTACCATTACCTGCGAATGGAGCGCGCGGTCAACCTGCTGCCTCTCCTCACACCGCTCCAGTGTTTTGGCAGCCCTGTCGTACGCGCTGTCGCTGTCTGATCCAGGGTTTCAGTAGCTACAAGCTTTCAACCTGACGGTTACGTTCAAGTGAGGAAACACCTCTGACGATTCACAGTGTGTCAGAAAACTTGATGAGAGGTGTGGTACGTCACACTTCTCCATAAAAGTTAGCCCACCGTTTCATTCCGCAAGGGACGCTTGTGACACACCTGTGATGAAACTGCTTGCTTACAAACTTAATCCGTTCCGGACGCATTTTCCCAAAGGAAATAATGCGAATGCAGAAAATCCGCTCAAGCCACCCAAAAATATTACCAACATTACCCATTTCCACCACTATAATCATATTTTTGCATATAAAAACAGGAAATAAGTAAAATATGAAATGGACATTAAACCTGACTTATCCATAATTTATAATTCCTCTCGACACCGGCTGCTTTAAAAACCAAACCGAAAGTGGCTCAGTTTTCTTCTTGCTGCCGTGCCTCTTGACATTCTTGGGACCAAGTCTTGAACAAAAATGTAAACTCATTTCGCTTGGCTTTTCCACTGATGCAGACGCGTTTTAAACACGTCCCAGACGCAGGCGCATGCAACCGGTTTGCGCGCTCGTATGCCGAAAATGCTTCACTGCCGAGAAAGCTCTTGCAAAATTCAAGATCTTAAGGAGAAAATAAACAAGGAGGGGCGTAAGGAGTAACCACTGTGTATATGTGCGTGTGTATATACAGTCAAGCTCGAAATTATTCATACCCCTGGCAAATTCTGACGTGGTTACTTTTAATCAACCAGCAAGTTTTTTTTTATTTTATTTTTTTAAAATAAAAATATTAAATAAAATAAATATATAAAAACTATTTAGCAGACAAAAACATTAGCGTTTTGCTGTTGCCCAGCCAGAGTCCTGACTTAAATCCAATTGAGAATCTGTGGAGGGAGCGTAAGATCAGGGTGAGGGGAAGGAGATCCTCCAACCTGAAAAAGTTGGAGCTCATGGCTAAAGATGAATGAGCAAAAATACCAGTGGAGACGTGTGAAAGGTGGTCAGGAAGCGTTTGATTGCTGTAATAGCCAGTCAAGGCTTTTCTATTGATTATTGAGAAGGGCATGAATAATTTTGAACATCAAATGTAAATAAAAGATGAGTAATAGTTTTTGTACATCGTCTTATTATCTTCTGGGAGACGCCTGTGTCGTTTCTAATCAAGAAAAAACATGCTGGTTAAATAAAAGTAACTTAAAGTCAGAATTTGCTAGGTGTATGAATAATTTCGAGCTTGACTGTATATACAGATACATACTACAGAGAGAGAGAGAGAGAGAGAGAAATAGATGGATTCATGTGGAATTCCTTTGAAAAACAGCTGGCTTTTAGGGACAAGTGCAGAGTAGGTCAGTTAGTTCTATTTGTTTCAGGGCCAGAAACGACTGACGAAAGCCTGAAAACTTTGCAACTACCTGTTCGGTGACATTGCATAACAAACTTTCGCTATGGTTTGTTTATTTAGTCCAATTAAATGATTATAATCGATATAGGAAATTTTTTTTGAGAATTACAAACTGCTGCTTTAAACATGTTTTGTAACTTATTCTCAACACTTGGAGAGCTGAATTGAAAGGAAGAGAGTTTCCTCCTGTTTCTTCCACTTTCCAACAATCCCGTGTTAAATCCCAGTCTGCATAACACACAGCGAAAGAGAGAGAGATAGAGGGGGGGGGTGTGGAGGGTGGGAGGAAGCAAGAGACTGGGAAGGAGGGCGAGTAGAGACGGGGAGGAGAGAGGAGAGAGGGGTGACTGTCGTGGGGGAGGGGCTGTTTAGAAATAGGCATGAAAAAAAAATAGAGAGGCAGGCTGGCCTATAGCGAGGGGGGTTGGGCTTAGGAGCTGTGTGTATGTGCATGTGTGTGTGCATGTGTGTGCGCATGTGTCTGTGTGTGTGTGTGTGTTAGAGAGAGAGAGAGAGAGAGAGCTCAGCTCCTTTCTTTGTTTGACTGGTGAATGGAGAGAAGCCAGAAAGAAAGAGAGCGTGTGTGTGTGTGTGAGCGTGTGTGTGTGTGTGTGTGTGTATGTGTGTATGCGTGCGAGAGAGAGATTGTGAGGGAGTGAGAGAGGCAGAAGAAGGTAAAGAAAGAGAGGAGTGAGTGCCTGTGTGTGTGTGTGTGTGTATTTATGATTTGTTTGCATTTAGGTGGAATTTCACCTCCTGACTGTCAGCTTTCACATGGTTTGTGTTTTATGTGCTGCTGCCAGCTTGTGTGTGTGTATGTGTGTGTGTGTGAGAGAGGGGGGGGCAGGTAGAGAAGCCTGCTGCTGGTTTAAAGGGAAAACAGGAGCACAGATTTGCTGAGCTGGACTGTGTGCGAGTTGCGACTCCCCAAACACGCTGTGGAATTAGTGCGCCAGGACATTTAAATCCACGGTAAGACACGCTGCCTCTCCAGCTCGCTCTCTCTCTCTCTCTCTCTCTCTCATTTTTTCCTCTCTTGGTTTTTGTTTTTTTTTCTTTTTCATGCTGTGCCACTTTTTTTTATTTTTTTTATGAGCTTTTAAACCAAGCATGCATGCCTCGAGCAAAGTCAGCAGATCTGGAGGAGCTCTAGAGAACGTGGAGGAGAGGGAAAAGTTGCAGTGGGCTTTTCAGGAATAACGCTGCACAAAGGAAGCTTGTAGTGCTCTGTACTGTCACACGTTTCACTCGCCGCTCTGTTAACACCACGAGCTGTTTCTTCTTTCCTTTCACACGGACTGCGTGATGCATAGCTCGCTTCTTGACTGACCGTTTGCAGTGCATTTGTCACTGATTTATTCAGTTTCCCTTGTTTTGTTTGTTGATTTTTTTTTTTTTTTTTTTATATATTTTTTTTTATTTGAAGTCCTTTTGAGAGTAAAGCAGAAAGTGAAAATCCATTTGTGCTTTGGACTGTGGAATGATCAGTGTGAACCTTAGCACTCAGCTGACTATTGTTAGCCACACATACACACACACACACAGAGAGAGAGAGTGTGTGTGTGTGTGTGCGCTCTCACTGCTGTGTGCATGTTCGTGTATTGTGTACATGTTTGTATACGCGCTTGGCATGGCTTGTGTCATTTACCGGCATCCTGGATTGTTGAGTGTGTGTGTGTGTTTTTGTGTGAACACACCCAAGTCCCTGGCACGAGTGTAAGTCGTGTCTTCACCTCATTAAATCAATCCACTTAGGAGAGTGAAGAAGAAGAAGAAAAAAAAAACAATAACACCAGAACGCTTCATGTCATTATCGGTTGTAACACGATCCCCACTTACACACACACACACATCACAAGTGTCTGAACTCTGTGTTAGTATGCCATTAGATCCCACACACAGACATATACATATACATACACACACACATATATATATATATATATATATATATATATATATATAT